>JBBPOJ010000482.1:0-25989 GCA_038091395.1 Leccinum rimulosum
TTTCGCCACCTCGGCCTCTTCTGCCGTACGTCGTTCTGTAACGGGGTCAGTCCCACTAAATACACCAACATCAACCAACAAACACTGACCCACCTCGACTCTCTTCTGCCGTGCCTCCTCTCGGACTCCTGCTTTTCCTTCCGCTTCCCCCTTTCCTGAACCATCTTTTCCGCATACGCAGCCCTCCTCCTCTCCTCCTCTCCTCCTTCGCCACTGCCCGTTGTCTCTCATATTTCTCCTTGCGCACAACCAACAACATCCCCCGGTGCGTTCTATAGTCGCCCTGCTCAACCATTTCTTGGCCGCTCTACTCGTTCTTTTTGCAGTGCGTCAAAGGTCTTGTGGCCGGTATAGCCTTGCGCGAGCAGCAGGCACTCTTCTTTGCGGTATGCCCGCTCGATGTGGTTGATCTGCAAAGCACGTTCATGTCTTTGTTTCTCCTTTCCAGCTGCTCGACTTCGATCTGTCCTGGTTTAAGTTCTCCTTGTTCTAGACAATGTATCAATGGTAGAGGGAATGACAAAGGACCAGGACGCACTGCGATCGACACCTTGAGCCCACCGCGCTTCATCAAATCCTAAGCATCCTTGCTCTCTACCATACTGATCAATTCAATCTCCCGTCTTGCGTGGTCACTCTCCTTCTTTTTTTTGCATATTCCTGTTCTTTTTGCTCCTCGATTAGCTTGGCGCGCATGAGCTCCGCGTGGCAGTACATCTCCTCTTTGTCTTTGTGCACGCTCAACTCCGAGCGCTTTGCGCAGAGAGAGGGCACGTCGTTCGGCGTTGGCTGCAGTGACAAGTTTGGCGAACTGGGCGGACTGGCGCGCAACTTGTTCATCGGGGGGAGCACCGGCTCAGGGTCGGTCGATCACACACACAGTGTTGTAGAGCGCCATTGCAAGGTTTCTGGAGCGAGTACGCAGGAGCTCGGCCAAGGACGGTTGGACCGTGATGGTGTCATAGAGTGAGGGACTGCTCGGACCGGAGATGGCCTTGCCAGAGCGAGCCAAGGGTTCGTCGATAAAGGAGATGGACTCTGTGGCATGGTCCACGGGGATGCGGAGTGCGCAGCCCATGACATAGGCTTCGACTTATTCGGGGCCAAGAGTCGTCAAGGGGCTTGACGAGGGCAAGGAGGATCCTTACTTTGACGGCGCTGTAGTCAGCATATGGAGAATCGCTGGTACAGAGTGAGGAGAGGATGCGCAGAGAGTGCGGGGTCGAACAAATCCTCGAGAGCCATAGTCTGTAGAGGATCTTGATCTGGGCTGGGGCGGCTTTCGAAAGCTGGAAAACATAAGTGAAGCATTGTTGGTAAAGAGAAGGCGACTTACAGCACCTTTGAGGAAACTGGCGAGGGTAGGTGCCTTTATTAGCCCAAGGAGGGCGACAAGAGCGCCCATCGCCTTCGTGGGCATGCTGCCCGACCGGGAGTGCTGACGAGGACCTGTCCTGCGAGACGGCGGGGCATTTCTTCGTTGAATCTACCACCATAGGTTGATAGCGTGTACATGGGTCGTCAATGGACGCGACACAATCAAAGTCGTGCTTATGCACGTTGCAGGAATCTGATGTTGGGGGAAAAAACACTATTCGTTCCGGGGTTCGATCATCAGCGCAGTCGGTCGTGGAACGTCGACTATTCAAGCAGGAGGGCAAGACCCGTCACGATCTCGGCAATGGCGCATTTGTGGAAAAGATCATGGATGAACAAGCACGTCTTTTACTTTTTTCTGAAACTTCGTCATCATCCAAGACGGCAGAGAAGTCGCCCCGGCCCGGTCGGGCCCTAGAACTGACGGTGCCAAGCGCAATCAACCTCACCAACCATGCGTTCAAAGCACTCATTCGCGGCTGCTCATTATGCAAGCGGAGAATGTGTCCATATCCGGTTCGGTGCTCAAGGAATTTGTGCGACTGGCCTGCGAGCGGAGTATGCGTGACGCCGAGCTGGTCGTCGTGGACTGTCAGTCGATGTGGGGGATACAACTATAAAGTCGGACAACTCGCTATCGAGGGCGTGGTGAACAACATGCGCCCCCGGAAAGGGTGGCGTTCGTGGGAGGCAAGGAAGCTGGGGTATTTGGACGGAAGGGATGAGGAGGATCTCAAAGTCGGGCAAGATGGGTGTGACCAGAAGAGGGTGGTGATCAAGTCGTTTTACAGCGGGTAGACCGTCACTGACGTCAGGGAGTGGAGGAGGGCGAGCATGAATGAGCAGCTGAGCCAGCTCGAAGACGGGGGCGGGCAATTGTTCGGGCGGGGGTGATGTTGGGTGTTGGGTCCCTGGAGGTGATACGCTCGGTCGCGATGGGTGCGTGGTGATGTGAAGACGGTCTCTTTAACGTGTATTTCTATCTTGGGCAGTACGCTTTAGTGTTCGTATTATCGCAGGTCTACCTATCGTTTGTGATCAGTAGGATTGTGATGGTCTACGTCTGTGGATTTCCGTAGAAAATCAATGTATAAAGCGTCGTGATCATGAGTTATAATTTCTTTGCTTTACGCCTCGCCTTTTTTGCAGCTTTCTTCGCCTCTCGGTCTTCGGATGTCGAGGCAGAAGCATCCCGTGAGGAGTTGTCGACCGATGACGATTGCATGGGTGTAGAGAGCTCTGCTTTTTTTGGTGGTGTCTGTTGTCTGCCGAGTCGATTGTTGGACCGACAGATCATCGTACCCTGTGGTACATCTTAGGAAAGCTCGCATAGAGTGTTTGAGGACTCACCAGAAAAGGGGGCCACTTACGCCTGGACGAAGGCACTTGCTCACTCCTCCTCTTTGTCTTCTTCCGACACCCGACCCATGCCTTTATCCAGTCTCTTTGACGCCGGCTGTCCGTCTACATCCATCGCCTGTGGATCCTCGTCCACCTCTTCTTCATCGTTGAACACGGCCAAGTCCTCCTCGAGCTCCTTTTCGTACTGTGCGCGGGCTGCCATCTTGCTCGTGATTTTAACTGGGATGCGTTCGCGGCTGGTACTCGCTTCTACCTCCACCTGGATCGCGTCTTCGGAGGGTTCGTCGACATTGGCGGAAGAAGGGGGTTTCAGAGCTTGTGCGATGGCATGTTTGATGAACCGGCCTGCGGCGGCCTTGTCGATTCTAGTTCCACTGTAGAGTTATGTTATATGAGTATTGTCGAACAGCGTGAAATAGGTCCTCTACGTTTTCGATCCGATTCTTCTTCTGCATGCATGATTTTTTCAAATTACTGACGGACGCGTTCCTATTGAAGTGGGGATGAGGTTGTTGGGTTGTATGACTCAGAGGGAAAGACACGTACGAGTTCGGTGATGTGACGCGTTGTACACTGTGGGATGTCAGTAATCGAGAACGTCGTTGGCTCACCGAATACGAGGTCATAGACAACGTAGGGTATGACGACCTGTAATTTGGCTGGCTGGATGCTGTCGAGGGGGAGTAGGGACTCGAGGAGGGACTGGGCGAGCAGCGGTTCCAGCTGGGAGTGATTTCGGTTATTACCGAACCAACTGTTTCCAGTTATCTCTTTTCGTTTGATTTGCTCCATGAAGCGTCCTCGTGAAGCGTCCGACGAGGACCACGAGCCATTAAAGCCCTCCATTCTACTATCGCATCTCTGTACACCCTCTGCCATGTCCCACCCGGACACATCCTCTCCCGTCTCGACTTCGAGTCTTCGATCGACTCACCGTCCGACGATCATATTTAATCACCTCTGCCTCATTGACGGCCAAAGCAAAAGCCAAGGAGGCACCACCCACGTTGCCTCCTTTGTCGCTCTCGCCTTCTGGCTTGGACTGCAACATCGACGACTGGTCGTCCCTAGCAGGCTCGTCATCGTACGGATCGACTTCCATCTATCTCAGCACAGCCTCATCATATTCGCCCTCTAGTTCGATAGAAAGCCCCGTCCTCTCACCAGAGCGCTCTCTCGAACGAAATCCCTCTCCAGTTTGTTCACTCCATGTCCAGAATCAGAATCAGACTCGCGGTACCTTAGAACACGTCAAATTGCTCTGCAGAAACAAGGCGGAAGTCGCAGGCACCACAGCGACGGGACCCACTAGCACAGCCGACCTTGCCAACGCCAGACATAAAGTAATCCCAAATGAAACAGGAAATTGTCTCTTCCCATGCCGAACCAGGGACATGGTGTATGCGTCGACCTTCCATCGCCAGACGCTGTCGCCGCAGTCTGGATTCTCAACACTCCTTGTTTAGATCCGGTCCCGGGTTCGAGAGGAAAGGGCCGTTCCTACTCTTTCCCGTTCCCCAGGTCCGCGCTTGATGTCATCCCCTACGCGGATTCGCAACAATTCATCCTGCCTTTGCCGTTGCCTGCCCCTCTTTAATGAGATGCTCCCGAGGGAACTCCAGCTTCAAGTGTTTTCTGCACTGATCTCGCTCCATGAAGCCGATCACGAACAGCTCAAGAGCAGCAATCTAAGAATCGCTGGGTCGGACTACATCGTGCGATGCGAGAACTCGTCAAACTAAAGAGGGTGGGTCTCCTTTCCTATCCCATCAATTCAATTCAGTAAATCCCATCCCGAAATCAGGTGTTCCAGTTGTGGCGCACGCTGGTCTTTGATCATCGGCCAACTCTGGCAAAACGTCGATCTGAAAGCTTTCCCCATGGCATCGACCACTTTCTTTGCTTCCATCGTCCAACTCTCGGGTCCGTTCGTAAAGAGAACTTTCGACCTGTCCGGTCAAGCGTGCCTCTCACCAACTACGTTGATCGATATGGCAGGTGGCCTTTGCGTGCGCTCGCAAACTACACGCAGCTGACCGCGATCGCGTTGCAAGGCTGTGCCTCGATAACAACCCAATCGCTTCATAGTCTTCTCGTTCGCTCGCCGTTCCTGTGCAGTTTGAACGTCAAACGGCTGAAAGCCGTCACCAACGCGACGCTTGACGTGCTTTGCGCTATGCTCGCATCTCACTCACATCACTGAACGTGGGCGGATGCACCAACATTGATGGCTTTGGCATTTGCGCGTTTGCGAAGGCGGTCATGGCACGAGGCGCCCGCCTCGGGCTCAAGGAGCTTAGGTTATCTGGAGTCGACATGGCCAATGACGACGCGCTGGCGACGTTGGGCAAGGCTGCGCCTCATCTCGAGGTCCTCGATCTGAGCTACTGTCGTGGTCTGCACAACACTGCTTTGGAGGCATTCGTGGCTTGCTCGGTGGACGAGAAAGATGTTGGAGAAACTCTTGCTGACTTCTCGGGAGGCAGGGAGGGACCCGAGGGATTCGCGTCCATATAGGCGACGCGTGACGTCCATTCGACATCTCTCGCTCTCCAGTTGCATCATGCTCACGGACACGGCATGTTCAAACCTCGCCTATTCGGTAGCACGTCTCGAATTCCTCGACCTCGCGGGAATAGGGTCTACGCTCATGGACGATGGCCTTGTGCGCCTCCTCCGCACCACGCCACTCATCCGGAAACTCGAGGACGGATGCAGTTCTCGAAGCGCTCACTCCGGTCGATGCCGAAGGTTCGACATCCAAGACGGCGGAGAAGTCGCCCCGGCCCGGTCAGGCCCTAGAGCATCTGACAGTGTCAAGTGCGACCAATCTGACTAACCATGCGTTCAAAGCGCTCATTTGCGGCTGCCCGAGGCTGCGCGTTCTGCAGGCGGACAACACGACCATATCCGCTTCGGTGCTCAAGGAATTTGTGCGACTAGCCTGCGAGCGGAGCATGCGTGACGCCGAGCTGGTCGTCGTGGACTGTCAGTCGGTCGGGAAACTCGCCATCGAGGGCGTGGTGAACAACATGCGCCCCCGGAAGGGGTGGCGTTCCTGGGAGGCAAGGAAGCTGGGGTATTTGGACGGAAGGGACGAGGAGGATCTCAAAGTCGGGCAAGACGAAGGTGACGAGAAGAGGGTGGTGATCAAGTCGTTTCACAGCTGGCAGATCGTCGATGATCTCAGGGAGAGTGGAGGAGGGCGAGCAAGAAAACCAATAGCATGGATGAGCAGCTAAGTCAGCTCGAAGACGCTAGCGGACTATTGTTCGGGCGGAGGAGATGGTGGATGTTGAGTTCCTGGAGGTGATACGCTCGATCGCTATGGGTGCGTGGTGATGCGAAGACGATCTTTTTAACGTGTATTTTTATCTTGGGCCGTACGCTTTAGTGTTCGTGTTATCGCAGGTCTACTAACCGTTTTACTCTGGCGAGCCTTGTGATCAGTAGGATTGTAAATCTGTGGATTTCCGTATAAAATCTCAATGTATAAAGCGACGTGATCATGAGGTACAATTGCTTTTCTTTACGCCTTGCCTTCTTTGCAGCTTTCCTCATCTCTCTGTCTTCGGATGTTGAGCAGAAGCACCACGCGAGGAATTGTCGACCGGCGATGACGATTGCACGGGCGTAGATAACACTACTTTTTTGGTGGTTTCTGTTGTCTGCGGAGTCGATTGAGGGACCGACAGATCATCGTACCCTGTGGTACATCGTTAGATGGCTCGCATAGAGTGTTTGAGGACTCGCCAGAAAAGGGGGTCACTTACGCCTCGACGAAGGCACTTGCTCACTCCTCCTCTTTGTCTTGTTCCGACGCCCAACTCTTGCCTCTATCCAGTCTCGCTACTGTCGGCTGTCCGTCTACCACATTCATCGCCTCGGGATCCGCGTCAACTTCTTCTTCATCATCGGACACGGTCAAGTCCTCTCTTGCTCGCTCCCCAGCTCCTCAAGTTCGTACTGTGCGCCCGCTGTCATATTGCTCGTGATTTTGACCGGGACGCGCTCGTGACTCACGTCTTCGGAGTGTTTGTCGACATCGGCAGAAAGTGGTTTCAGAGCTCGGGCGATGACATGTTTGATGAACCGGCCTGCGGTTGCCTCGTCGATTCCTAGTTTTCCTGTAGGGTTTTGTTAGAATGGGTCAAAGAAAAGAAAAGCATGAAAGAGGTCCTTTACGTTTTCGATCCAATTCTTCCGCATGCGTGATTTTGTCAAAGTACTGACGGACGCGTTCCTGTTGAGGCCCAGCGTGACTTCGGTCACAAGTCCCAATGGTCCTGTCAGAGTCGAATCGAGCACGAGCGTCTTTGCGCCATTAACCTCAGGCTGGGATGGAACAAGTTGTGAGTACACGCAGAGCAACATGTACCGCGGAGACTCTCACTGAATAAAACGAATTCACAAAAACTTTCCCGTTTCCTTGAGACCTGAACGTCCAGATATTGCTTGCTTTCGTGCTCGATGCCCGAGGTGGACTGGAGATCTGCAGAGGACAGCGTCGAAGTCGCTGCAATTATTCATGTATGTATGTAGTAAGACTTTGAGACGACTAGTCTTTCCCACGAGTATTACACAGCCACACTCAAGTAGTACGACTCAGTTGACTCTGGAAGTTACTACCTACACTCCCGGGAAGGTTGGCGGTTGGGGTAGCGGTACCCCCCTGGACCTTGGCAGGCTCGAAACCACATCCATCCTGTCTAGTTGCTCGTTCAATGCCCATGCCGTCGAATGTTTCGAACGAAATTGGACTGGGAGCGCCGGGCCGGGCACTGCCACTGCCGGAAGGGGATATCGGAAGTAGATGGGGATCGATCGACGTGTGGCTCTTGTTGCTTCCTCCTTCACCTCACGTTCCACAATCTCTCCGACAATACGCTCAGGCTTAGAATATCCAGATATGGCCTCGAACTCGAACTCGAACTCGAACTCAGACACAAACCAGGTCGGCGGATTTGAAAACATCCGAGAGAAATTTGGCCGCTTCAGGATCCTTATCATTGGGCGCGCGAACGCTGGCAAGACGACCATTCTCCGCGCGATCTGTAACACTACCGAAAACCCCGAGGTCTATGATGGAGAAGGCAACAAAGTGCGTGCTTGCTTTAATATGGATGAATGACTAGCCTACCAAACTGCCGTGCGACCAGATCGATTTGACACAGGTCGAGGGATCCACGGGGGTGAGTACCACCTGTAACTTGAACATACTGGGACTCGGACTTGACGCGCATGTTGACAAATACACGCTAGCGCGGGGAACACGACATCGACAATGAGTTGATCTTCCGGAGCAATCACAAATTCGTCTTCCATGACTCGCGGGGCTTCGAGGCTGGTTCTGTAGATGAATTCGAGCAGCTGAAGAAGTTTATTACTGATCGTGCAAACACTACATTGCTCAAGAAACGCATTCATGCCATCTGGTAATAGCTCAAACGTTGCGGGGAACGGTAGTGATTACTAACTAGTTGTTACTCTGTGTAGGTACTGTATCCCAATGGATAAATTGAATCGGGCAATCCAATGCTCTGAGGAAAGGTTTTTTAATGAGTGTGATACAGAAAATGGTGGGCGCATTCCCGACAAGATTTTGTTGAGCTCACATCTTGGACAGTGCCTGTTGTTGTGTTGTTCACGAAGTTTGATGCATTGCAGGCTGTAGCCATGAGCGCACTATCTGGTAATGCTCAAAAGCTGCCAATAGATGAGAAGGTAGCAAAGGCACAGGAGCTCATGGATGGGATTTTCAATGATGCTAATGTATGGGGCCGTCTCTCTAAACTGAAATATGCACCAAAATATAGTGTTCGAATTGGAGGTATTGTTCTCTTCTCCAATACTTGATTCAGCTCACAGAATTTGCATGGATGCAAGGGATGCACAACTCAAATGAGGGATGTAATATGTTGCTGGAAAAGACAGCTGGAGCTCTGAATGAGGGATTGCAAATGCTATTTGTGACTGCCCAAGAAACAAATATAGCTTTGTGTGTTAAATATGCAGTTCAAGAGTAAGTATGAAAGGTTGAATATTGTTCAAAGACTAATGCTACAATTTAAAACAAGTGTGGTATCTCACATTAATGAGGTACATGAATCTTGTTGCAAACGCTACCTTTACGCTACCTTTTCTTTCGCTTTCTAAATCGTACCATATCCCGCATTTCAACCATAACCCGAAATGCGCGATACCCTTATTCATACCCTACCCCACATTTCCCACATAGACGGAAATGCGCGGTCGGTCATTCCTTATTACTAATCACCACGTGTCCGAAACATACGGATTACACGACCGTTGTAATATAACCATAAATAGTAATAAGACCTGCCCTTAAGGCTTGGTCCGTGCTCGTTTGTCCGTAGTATATAAATGCAATCAATACCAACCGAACAAGCCAGTCTTGTTCTTGTTGGATTCCCTCTGACAACTACCTCCTCCCCTTCGGTCTTCGGTTTAGTGATTGGTGTGCCGACGCTGTCAAAGTGTTTTAGGTCGCCTTCAAATCTGCAGTTCCAATGCACAGTGGGGACATTATGAATCCAAAAAAACTGGCAAGATGGTTTCCACACTATTGGGTAAGATGAGGGTAGCATATAAATTAGCTCATATTGCTAATTTAAATATTTGCTAATTACTTTTATTGCACGGATGGAACAATAGAGTGTGGGTTGTCATTGCTGCAAATGTGAAAGAATTGGTTTAACTAATATTATCTCATCTATTCTGGAAATGACAGGCAGTGAGTTGTGCATTGTGGAATGTGCCAGAGAGTAGTGATGCTGATGATGCCATATCCATTTATTCTGCTCTGGAAATGACAGTGGGTGAGTTGTGCATTGTGGAATGTGCCAGAGAGTAGTGATGCTGATGATGCCATATCCATTTATTCTGCTCTGGAAATGACAGCATGTGAGTTATGCATTGTGGAATGTGTCAGAGACTGGTGATGCTGATGATGCCATGTCCATCAATTCTGCTCTGGACATGACAGAATGTGAGTTGTGCATTGTGGAATATGCCACAGAGTGGTGATGCTGATGATGCCATGTCCATTTATTCTGCTCTGAAAATGACAGTGGGTGAGTTGTGCATTGTAGAATGTGCCACAGAGTGGTGATGCTGATGATGCCATGTCCATTTATTCTGCTCTGGAAATGACAGAATGTGAGTTGTGCATTGTGGAATGTGCCACAGAGTGGTGATGCTGATGATGCCATGTCCATTTATTCTGCTCTGGAAATGACAGGATGTGAGTTGTGCATTGTGGAATGTGCCAGAGAGTAGTGATGCTGATGATGCCATGTACATTTATTCTGCTCTGGAAATGACAGTTTGTGAGTTGTGCATTGTGAAATGTGCCACAGAGTGGTGATGCTGATGATGTCATCTCCATTTATTCTGCTCTGGAAATGACAGGATGTGAGTTGTGTGTTGTAGAATGTGCCAGAGAGTGGTGATGATGATGATTCCATATCCATTTATTCTGCTCTGGAAATGACAGTGGGTGAGTTGTGCATTGTGGAATGTGCCAGAGAGTGGTGATGCTGATGATGCCATGTCCATTTATTCTGCTCTGGAAATGACAGGGAGTGAGTTGTGCATTGTGGAATGTACCACAGGGTGGTGATGCTGATGATGCCATGTCCATTTATTCTGCTCTGGAAATGACAGCCTGTGAGTTGTGCAGTATGGAATGTGCCACAGAGTGGTGATGCTGATGATGCCATGTCTATTTATTCTGCTCTGGACATGACAGTGGGTGAGTTGTGCATTGTGGAATGTGCCAGAGAGTGGTGATGCTGATGATGCCATGTCCATTGATTCTGCTGTGGAAATGACAGGGAGTGAGTTGTACATTGTGGAATGTGCCAGAGAGTGGTGATGCTGATGATGCCATGTCTATTTATGCTTCTGGAAATCCCAGGATGTGAGTTGTCCATTATCCAATGTGCTTTAAAGGGTGATACTAAGGATGTGCTATCCATTTGTTTGCTTTTTGTTAATAGTTTGTGAGTTTTCCAATCGTAAATGATTTCAATAATGCTGATGGAAATATCATACTTTGTTCTATAATAGAGGGTATGTGTTAGATAATTTAATGTCTTTTACATTATATTCATTTTTCCTTGGTTTCTTTTTATGTACAGAAGGTATGTTGGTTTATATTATCCATTTATCACTGGTTATTAATATATATATTTTCTGATCTGAAATTTATTTTCATTAATTCAGCTGGTGAGCTTTCGAGTATTATTAAGTGACACATTCATGATATTGACCTTGTTATATTTTGTTTACAATAGGTTGTGAGTTATGTTTCACTAGAATGGTAATATAATGTACTAATATTAATTTCTGATAACTATAGGAGGTAGATCTATATAGCATTCAATGCGGCAAAGTATTGTTATACTCATGATACATATTTTGGATTCCTTTCAGATAGTATGTTGTATATTATTTATTTTAATTTTTCTCTGCTTTTTTTAACTGTTCACTTCTTAATTCCAGACTGTAAGTTGTTGTCTATTATTTTTCCAGCATATATTTTACTCATTTTATATGTTATATTTAAACTATCATGCCATAAATATCAGGATGTGAGTTTTTCACTACTATTTGTGATAATATATTGCATAATATTGATATTATTTCATGGCACTTTCAGACTGTAAGTGTTGGTTGTGCAAATTCTAGACTGTACAAATTCAAATTTGATCTCATCTGGTTTTTATGTTATAGGCAGTGAATTTGTTTTCTTCCTGATATCCTGGTTTTATTTAAATGCAATTTGTTATTGTCAGATCACTCACGATCCAACAGTATGTGAATTAATTACTTTATTTTTACAACATCTTTTATTTTTCAGACCAATGTTTTGGATTCCAGTGAATCTTCCATTCTGAAGCCTAACAGTATTGTGAATTCTTCATTTATTTCATTGTGTATTACAATGTAATTGAAAATCATAGATGAGTATGGGTGCACAGTGGAAGCAAGTCCTTTTAACCAAGATGAATAAGATGAATGCATGGAAGCAAATCCTTTTAAATGATATTAGTATGTAGAATTTCTTTTCTAAATTTCTTTGCAAAGAAACAAAACACAACAACACATTTCATTGCTTTGCAGGTATACTACTTGTCCTAGAGCATTCTTTCCATCTTTTCCATCAAAAAGATCCTCAACCACTTCTATCTGCTGCTCAAAAGTACAAGGCATCAAACATACCCAAGAAGGTGAAATTGGCCATGAAGGGCATTTTTGATCAGTATGGCAAAGCATCCAATGAAGAGAAGGTAGAGATGATTTTGAATGTCATTCTTCAGAATCGGATGAGTGTGTTTAGCATATCTTTCATTTTTCATTCATAACCCTGCATTCTCAGCAATTTAATGAACTCCCTTTATACCATGAATGGAGTCAGTGAAGAACATCCAGTTGTTTGAGGAAGAAAAGCAGATGCAGACAGCAAAGAAAAATAGTGGAAACAGCTAGGAATCTTAGATCTATAGAAATGTACTTGGTCATGTTGTATCCATGCATGTTAGTTCATGAATAAAAAGATTGGGAGGAAATGTGGGGGAAAACATTGTTGGCTAGTCCACATCCACATTCCAATTTCAACCACAGACTGCAGCAGAAATATTATTATTATTTCCGGAAGTTAGAAACTAGAAGCCACCAATGAAAGTACTGTCATGTCCCAAATTTACATTATAGTCCAACTCTAACCAATTAAAAGCGGTAAAGCATCTATATATCAGAGTAGGCTACAGCCTTGATGTGGTAGTATGTTGAGAGAGATGAAGATGGGTTATGGGAGCTAAGTAAAGAGACATAAGGGAAAAGAAAAGAACAAGCACAGACATAACTCAGGCTGTACGGTGCAATGAAAAGAAAAGAAAAGAAACCCAGACCAAAAATCACCTCGACCTCCAAGTCAGCCTAGGCTAATGCTGGAACCGCCGCGGTCTCTTGAAACATGGAGTCGTCTGTGTCCATCCTACTTTCAGAGTTCGGACAGGGGCAGCCTAGTGTTGGTACCAGGGGGGAACCCAGCGGCAACTTGAACGGGCGACCTGGGTGCTCCATGCTTCCTCTTAGCAATACGTTGATGCCATGCGCCGCCTCCGACCCCGCACACGTCGCACGTTCAAAGATGCGTGCGCACTCCAAGATGGATCCTGAGGTTCCGTGTGCCGAGTGGGGGTGGCGGATGTGTACTGCTGGTGCCAGTGGCGCTTCTGCCCCCACGACCGTTTCGACTACAGCGAGCACGATGACGAGTGGCCTCGCACCTCCACGTTCGCAGAATCCGGTTCCTCCGCCTCTTGCTCCCGCTGTGCCTTCTTGCAGACTTCTTCAAGTGCAGCAGCTCTCTCGATCTGGCATTGTCGACACTGCTCCGCCAACCGCTCTTCATGCCATTTTTGCATCACCTCGGCCTCTTCTGACATACACCATTCTGTAATCCTGGGTCAGTCCCACTAAACACATCAACCAAGAAACACTGACCCACCTCGACTCTCTTCCGCTCTTTCGCCTCCTCTCGGACTCCTGCTCTTCCTTCCACTTCCCGCTCTCCTCGTCCATCTTTTCCGCATATACAGCCTGCCTCCTCCTCTCCTCCTCTCCCTCCTTTTTCTTCTCCGCCACCGTGTCTCTCATACTCCTCCTTGCGCGCAGCCAACAATATCCCCCGGTGCGCTCTATGGTCGCCCTGCATTCAGCTCAACCGCTTCTTGGTCGCTCTACTCGTTCTTTTTTCACTGTGTCAAAGGTCTCGCGGCCGGTATACCTTTGCGCGAGCAGCAGGCACTCTCTTGGCGGTACGTGGTTGATCCGCAAAGCACGTTCATGTCTTTTTTCTCCTTTCCAGCTGCTCGACTTCGATCTATCCTTGCTGAGGTCCATATCCTAGACAAGGTATCAATGATAGAGGGAACGATAAGGACCAGGACACCGTGACACCCACAATCCTTGAGCCCACCGTGCCTCATCAAATCCTAACCATTCTTGGTCTCTACCATCCTGATCGATTCAATCTCCCGTCTCGCGTGGTCGATCTCCTTCATTTTGACATCTTCCAGTTCATTTTGCTCCTCGATCAGCTTGGCGCGCTTCAGCTCCGCGCGGCAGCACGCCTCCCCTTTTTCTTTGCATACCAGGTTTGAGCGCTTTGCGCAGAGAGAGGGCGCGCCGTTTGGCGTTGGCTGCAGCGACAAGTGACGAACTGGGCGGACTGACGCGCAACTTGTTCATCCGGGGGAGCACCAGCTTTGGGTCGGTCGACGACGCGCACAGTGTTGTAGAGCGCCGTTGCAACTTGAAGGGTGCTCAAGCGGGTACGGGTACGGACGAGCTCTGCCAAGGACGGTTGGACTCTGATGGTGTCATGGAGCGGGTGGCTGCTCGGACCGGAGACGGCGGACTTGCCAGAGCGAGCAAAGGGCTCGTCGATAAAGGAGATGGTCTCTGTGGCATGGTCCACGCGGATGCGGAGTTCGCCACGGCGTGCGCAGCCCATGACCTAAGCTTCAACTTGTTCGGGGCCAAAATTTGTCGAGGTCGAGAAGGATGCTTACTTGGACGGTGCCGTAGACCTCGGAGAGAGGAGAGCAGGGGGCGGCAGTCAGCATATGGAGAGTCGCTGGCACACAGAGTGGGGAGAGGATGCGCGCCGTGGATGCACAGAAAGTGCGGGGGTCGAACAAATCCTCGAGAGCGCCATAGATGATCTTGATCTGGGTTGGAGAGAGGCGGAGGACATCTCTCGAAAGCTGGAAAACATAAACGAGGGAGTGTTGGTAAAGAGAAGGTGACTTACACCACCTTTGAGGAGACTGGCGTGCGTAGGTGCCATGATTAGCCCAAGGGGATAGCGGCAAGAGTGCCCGCCGCCTTCGTGGACATGCTGCCCGACGGGGACTGCGAGTGCGCTGACGGGTACCTGTCCTGTTAGAAAGGGCATTTCTTCGTTGAATCAACCACCATAGGTTGATGGCGTGTATTTGAGTCGTAAAAGGACGCGACACAATCGAATTTCTACATTCCAGTACCGAGTCGTGCTGACGTACGCTGCAAGAATCGTATGTTGGGAAAAACAACACTATTCGTTCCGGGGTTCCGCAGTCGGTCGTGGAACATCGACTGTTCAAGCAGGAGGGCAAGACGCGTCACGACCTCGACAGCGACGCATTCTTCATCATCCAAAATGGCGGAGAAGTCGCCCCGGCCCAGTCAGGCCCTAGAACATCTGACGTGTGTCAAGCGCGGCCAATCTGACTAACCATGCGTTCAAATCGCTCATTCGTGGTTGCCTGAGGCTGCGCGTTTTACAGGCGGACGACAGGTTCTTATCTGGTTCGGTACTCCAAGAATTTGTGCGACTGGCTTGCGAGCGAAATATGCGTGACGTAGAGCTGGTCGTCGTGAACTGTCAGTCGGTCTGGAAACTCGCTATCGAGGGCGTGGTGAACAACATGCAAGGGGTGGCGTACATGGGAGGCAAGGCTGGGGTATTTGGAAGAGTCAAGGAGGATGTTAAAGTCGGGCAGGACGAGTGTGACGAGAAGAGGGTGGTAATCAATTTTGACAGCTGGTAGACCGTCGATGACGTCAAGGAGTGGAGGAGGGCGAGTGAGAAAACGAATAGCATGGATGAGCAGCTAAGCCAGCTCGAAGACGTTGGCAGGGAATTGTTGGGGCGGAGAAGATGGTGCAAGTTGGATCCCTGGAGGCGATACACTCGATCGCGATGGGTGCGTGATGATGTGAAGATGATCTTGGGCCGTACGCTTTAGTGTTCTTGTTATCGCAGGTCTACAAACCGTTTTACGCTTGGGAGCCTTGTGATCAGTATGATTGTGATGGTTTACGCCTGTGCATTTCCGTAGAAAATCAATGTATAAATCTTCGTAATCATGAGTTATAATTTCTTTGCTTTACGCTTCGCCTTCTTTGCAGCTTTCTTCGCCTCTCGGTCTTCGGATATCGAGGCAGAAGCATCCCGTGAGGAGCTGTCGACCGATGACGACTGCATGGGTGTAGAGAGCTTGTCTTTTTTGGTGGTATCTGTTTCCTGGCGAGTTGATTGAGGGACCGACAGATCATCATACCCTGTGGTACATCGTTGGACGGTTCGCATAAGCTGTTTTGAGGACTCACCAGAAAAGGGGTCTACGCGGGGTCGCTTACGCCTCGACGAAGGCACTTGCTCACCCCTGCCAGATGATTCCTCTTTGTCTTCTTCCGACGCCCGACTCTTGCCTTTGTCCAGTCTCTTTGACGCCGGCTGTCCGTCTACCATATCCATCGCCTCTGAATCCTCATCGACCTCTTCTTCATCATCGAACATGGCCAGGTCCTCCTCTTGCTCGCTCCCCAGCTCCTCAAGCTCTTTTTCGTACTGTGCGCGCGCTGCCATCTTGCTCGTGATTTTGACCGGGACGCGCTCGCGGCTGGTACTCGCTTCTACCGCCGCCTGCATCGCGTCTTCGGAGGGTTCGTCGACATCAGTAGAAGGTGGTTTCAAAGCTTGGGCGATGGCATGTTTGATGAACCGGCCTGCGGCGGCCTTGTCGATTCCTAGTTTTCCTGTAGAGTTACTATGTGAGTATGGTCGGGAGAAAAGCATGAAAGAGGTCCTTTACGTTTTCGATTCGACTCTTCTTCTGCATGCGTGATTTTTTCAAAGTATTGACGGACGCGTTCCTGATGAGGGGGGATGAGGTTGTTGGGGTGTAAGACGAGACACGTACGAGTTCGGTGATGACGCGGTGTGTCTTGGGGTCTATGCCGCAGCTTTTGAGGTACACTGTGGGATGTCAGTAATCGAGAACGTCGTTGGACGTTGTTGGCTCACCGAATACGAGGTCATAGACGACGTAGGGTATGACGACCTGTAATTTGGCTTGCTGGATGGTGTCGAGGGCGAGGAGGGACTCGGGGAGGGACTGGGCGAGCAGCGGTTCGAGCTGGGATTCGAGCTGGTCGAGCGATTTGTCGAGCTTGGCGAGTTTCGAGCGGATTTTGGTCGTCTCTGTCGACATTTGGCTTTCATTCGGTTGTTACCGAACCAGCAACATGGTGAGCGTTCACGATTTTATTGGCCTGTCCATCACTGACGTCCATAGTCGTCCGAGCTGAGGTATACTGCGAATACACAGCTGGAGCATTGTACGTTTTTGATGCTCTAGATGGAACGAGACAAGTACTGATAATATGGCGCAGTACATGCGAGATACACCGGAACGGGTACGTTATTTCGCCTCTTGTTGCACCACTTGTCCTTTTAAAACAACGGCATGCGTATTTACCAAGGACATGCCGACTTGACTAAATTGTGGGTCGCAACGCTAGTTACGCTGAATGCGTCGCTCATGTGTACACCCGTAGTGACTGGGCGACTCACCAACACCGAGATACGCTCGCGTCCATCGTGGGCCATCCACCGCTGACGTCCTACCTCGCCATCGCGGACGGGGAAGCTGTTGGAAGAACTAAATTCGAGATGACAGAGGTATGAGTTCATGAGTTTGTTCCGTGCGTCCTGCTGACAGACGCTCGGTTTCAGCGGATGCTCCAACCCTGTGGCCCTCCGCCGCGCAAAGACGAAGACTGAGTCAACTCCATTTGGGACCAACTCACGAGAGCCATTCTTGAAAGCTGTACGCGTTGTCTTACCAGCAATCGTTTCCAAGATACATACCATTGACCCTGCGAATGATGTGTTTTTTGACGTGTTTTCCGATACACCCGTCTATTTCGTTGGGCTGATTGATCGGGGGTAGTCCGCGGAGACCCTTTAGCTTCAGGTCCCAGGCATTGTAGAGTACATACCTCGATGCGGGGTATCCTGGGCCGTAATGAGCTCAGGCAATATATCACAATCCCTCGATCGAAAGACCACAAGTGAATGCACCTCCGACGGTGATATCATATAACTTGGGTGACGACGGGTCTATAATAAAATACTTAAGTATATCACAAAAGGGCTGCCTAGTCTCGCCATCGGCAAAGATCAAAGAGCTAAGACTCGGTAATTTACGTTTGGTAGGAGATGAGTTAAAAAGTCTGACAACTCAAGATCAGAATGCGAAGCAATCTTACAATAGTACCATACATAGAAACGGCTGGACAGACCTATGATTGTTCTACAAAACCAACCAGCAGCAAGAGAACTACGAGCATCTGTGCGTACGGGTCTAGTTTCATCAGAAGCTTCTCAAACGCTGCATCAATATCCAAAGTTAGAAGACCCAATTGCCAGGTTCCGCAATGCTATGATGCCCTTCTTTGCCAACTCCCAATTCCCTTCGTGGCCTTTACCAGATAGCAGCTTCCGCCAGGTTCCCAGCAGAAAGGCAACCTTTATTGCCCCACACATAACAGCAACCTCTTTCTGCCACTCACTGGCATCCAGCTCGGGATGACGCCCGTGAAGCTTTCCGTCCTCATACTGAAGGCTGACCCAGATCAGTACCCAAATGAAAGACTGCACATCATGTTCATATAAATACTTCACTTCTCCCCGAATCCCCTCCGCTGTAAGGAGGTCGACTGCCATGTAAGGCACCGTTCCAGTGAGCTGAGTTGCAGTAACACTATCTTCGGTAGATGCCAAGTCGAAGTCATTGAGAACACCCACAATCTTCTCTCCATCTTCATAATACATCAGATTGGAAGGGCTGATGTCTCGGTGATAAATGCCATTCATCCAGAGGGCAAGGTGGCCTTGATGTGAAAGTAAACAATCCAACCCGACTACAGCAATGGAAGCGACTCACATTTCACTGCAGGTCGCCCACCATGCGCACACAAACATGTCACCATCGAACTCGGTGATCGGTTTCAGCTTTCGAAGGATTATCATATACAGAACCCGACTTCCTCCAGTGGGTAAGCCAAGACGTTCCCGGATTCTTGCGGTGGATGTATCTGTGAATTTCTTTGACCAAAACATCTCAGGAACGTGTCCGTTCACATTGTACTGTGCAATACCATGTACTTTCTCCAACATTTCGGGTTCGCTTACGCGCACAGCCTCTGGCCAGGAGACCTTGACGACCAGATCATTCGAGCTCTGCAGAGAACACGTTGGTACCCCGTCCATTTAGACAGGTGACGCTGACGACTAGGCAAGGGCAGTCGCCACACGCAGCCGTCCTCGACGCGTTGAGGTGGTGTGAGAATGAGGGAGGGCGGGACAGGAAACTGGCAGAGCGACGGTGGGTGCGTGTGCGTCACGAACTTCAAGTTACGCGTGTCGCAAACCGCCGGAGTACGCTCAACAAGTGCATGTTTGAGAAACTCGTACGTTTGCTACTTCGTTCGTCCTGGAGCCCGCTAAAGCCTCTCTAGGGTCTCACGAAAACGATTCCTGGTTCACCTGTTGGCCAGAAACCAATACACGATGTCGAGAGTCCGATATATACCACCATCCAGCGGTGAATTGTGTTGTTAAAGTACAGTACAGTAGCGTTACTCTCGCGCGTCGAATGTTTTCCTTGTCCCGTCATGTACACCTCGCTCGTTCTTCGACAGTCCTTCGATTGCGATGCACTGTTAGACATGCAACCACCCCTTCCACTTCACTGAGACCAACCCATTCCATCTACGTCTCGAACTCAACGAATCCATACTTCAACCTCACATTCGAAGACTGGTAATGCACCACTTTACAGTCTCCTCGCGGGGAGCTGAATACCAAGTCCAGGCTCTTCCGTTTCTATCCACCAAACGCCCCGCTCTTACTTCTATACCGAGACTCGCCTTGTGTTGTGATCGGGCGGAACCAGAACCCGTGGAAAGAGGTCAACCTCGTCGCATCATCAACGAGAGGTATTCCTTGGATCCGGCGACGGAGCGGTGGAGGGACCGTATACCACGTACGTCTTCCGACCTGGCTCGTCTGGACGCGAGGGGTGACGCGGTGACTTCACAAGGACCTCGGTAATACTAATTATTCGATTCACGTCCCGCGCTCGACGTTTGACCGCTCGGCCACTGCCAATGTCGTCGTGCGCGCTCTACGCACGCTCGGCGTAGACGCATACGCCAACGAACGAAACGACATTTGCGTCGCGGGAGAAAAGATGAGTGAATCTTGTGTGCGTCGAGTCTGAGGCTTTTTGTGCTTATCCTTCTTTTTCGTTACCGCGCGCGTATATCCACGTTTCGGGCTCGGCGTACAAGATCGCGAACAATCGGGCATATCACCACGGGACGATGCTCATTTCGACGCGGTTGGATACCCTGGGGGATTTGTTGCGCACGAACAAGGTGGGTAGGTTGGCGGTGCGCTTTGCGGGTGCCACGTCTTCAAGCTCGTTTGGGGACGCTCGTCAGGTATTGGAGCTCATCGGTGCGTTATTCTCTAGGACACGATGCACACGAAAGGCGTTGCCTCTGTGCGTTCTCCGGTTCGGAATATCGTGCAGTCTACCGCGTCGGTGACGCACGAGGCATTTGTCGGCGCTGTCATACGATCGTTTAAGGAAGAATATGCCATTGATGAAGAGGTAAGCTCCCGATTGTCGCACAATCGCTTCTACATTAATATCAGTGACGCAGCCATGTTTCGTTCACGAAACGTTGCCCTATCTAGAGGATGAGTACTTCAAAGTCGGCATGTCTGATTTGCAGGTACGCCTACTACTACTACTACTTTATGCGCCAAGCTGCCTACACAATGCCCTTGCCCAGAGCTGGGATTGGGCGTACGGCCAAACCCCCGAGTTCGAATACGTCATTGGCAAGACGTTTGCATGGGGTCAACTGGTGAGCTCCCTCGCTCTATATTCTCGCCATAAATCCATGATGCTCGATAGACGTCTACGTTCCACGCGAAGCACGGCGTCATACTCTCATGTTCGTTTTCACCGTCTTGCGATGCCAGCATACCTCCGAGCACCCGAGCGGGGCTGGACAGGCTGAGCGAACGTTTGACCGGCAAGCGGTATGCATTCGTGGACGATGGCGAGGTGCTTGGAGGAGACGGAGGGGAGGAGAATGTAGTTGAGATTTGGAGCTGGCTCAAGCACGAAATGTGTGAAGAACGGCTCACACAGTTGCAACGGTCGTGAAGCAATGTAACTGCGATCGATGAACATTCAATGACTATACAATGAACGGACACCATGGAGCTTGTTCCGCGGAACGATATTGTTCGTCGTGACGTATTCCTCTACTTTGTTGACCTCGACAAGGCCGGTCGCATCGACTTCTAGCGGCTGCGGAGACGCACGGCGACCGGTTAGACCGAACGCGGTAGTCTGGAAGAGGGTGGGGGATATGGGTGAGTACCCCGGCAACTTGGTCTTGACGATTGACGAACTCCGTAACTGAAACGAGCGGGCGCGGTACGGAACCAGACAGAAAGGCCGCCAATTTGAGCTTGGAGATGGTGCCATCAATTTCCGCGAGCCATTCTTAGCACGCGAGATGACGACCATGGGTCCGGAGTAGCGTGGACGGGTGCCACAAGTTCGCGTTGGGATCTTCGAGAATACCTAATCCTATTCTTGTTGGAAACATATTTATTCTTGATCTACAAGACAACGAGAGAGAGAGAAAAGAGCAGAGATCCTAATTTTAAGCATACGTATATCTAGATTGGTCGATGGTCTCCGTCACATCAGTCATCGGAGCCATCGACGGCAACGGTGGGAGCGGCGTAAATGACGGCTGCCTCCACGTCCCTTCGTTCCCAGCTGTTGAAATAACAACAAAATTAAAAATGTCATGCTAAAGGCGGATCTCTCGAAACCTCACCTGTAGCCTGCTCGTATACCTTCACTCTCCGGTGAACAAACCCCTCCGTCTGCGAAAGTCGGGGAACACGCCGCATGGGTTCTGGCGTGTTGGCATCAGAAAGTGGTGGTAAAACTGTTGGTCGTGAAATATCAGCCATCGACAGGAACCGTCTTGGAGGTTGGTGTTGCTTGGCGCGTTCCTTGTGCTCCTCGGGGGCCGAACTCGCAGTCGTGCTCACGGTACGTCTATGGACTATGGATCTAATGACTTGGGAGAAGCGTGAACCTGTCGTCCTAGGCGTGGGAGGTGACGAAACGCGTGGAATCGGCGTCTCAGACACGGCTAGAGGTGGGATTCCTGGACCGCGAATGTGGAGAGGGCGTTGAGCTACGGGTTGCCGGAGAGAGAAAACGGTATTGTGCGGTGATTGACTAGTTGGGTGTGGGGTCGAATTGTCCTGGATCGGATGGCCCGACGACGCCTGCTGTATATGCTCCCGTGTTTTCGGGGTTAGAGACGCGATGTCTTGCGCATATCCGCTGGGGGTCCACACTATACCGTCCCGAAACACCTCCGTGTGGAGCTGGAGATGCGTCTTTGAGTTTCGGGCAGGTCGGATATCCAAAGATGGGAAGACCAAGTCATGCAACTCCTTGTGAGTCTTTCGCGTGTTCCGTGGTGTGGTATTCATCCGTAGCAAGTTGTCAACATACGCGGCTTGTACTGCTCCGTTTTGTCCAGAACCCAAAAACCGGGTGGCAGGGTATAACTCAATGTAGGGATATACCGCAGATCCTGAGTTGACATCATTCGTCTGTAACACATCTTGAGCCGCGAAATGACATCAATACACTACCACAATTACCTTCACCTTGGTATATCCATATTCGCCTTCGTCAAGAGATCTAGGAACTGAATCGGACAATAGTTGTACGGACGGTTGCATTGCAGGGTCTGAAGATCAGCGGCGTCAGATGGTGTCGAAGCTACATCTTGTACGACATACAGATTGAAAAGTAGGGATACTGTGGTTTGGCCACTTCCGAGCAGGGATATATGGACTGAATAGACAAAGGATAGCCTGCAGGGTCTGTTGGCGTTTCTTAGACTACAAAACTAACCTGTGCGAATTGGTCACTCACAAGGGTCCAATGATGGGTACTGGGTTGGTAGTTTCACATTGATGGATCTCCGTTTAACCATGGATGTAGAGTATGATTGGTCTAGTTTAGACGGTTGGCTGATCTCGGCCGAAAACTCGGGATATGGGATTACGAATGGATACACTGGAGAATCTGGTCAAAGCGTCAGCCCGGAAAGCTAACCAAGAAGACCACCTGACGTACAAACAACAAGCCATGGATAATCACGAGAAGTTACGAGTAGCGATTCCTTTGTGCAGATAGAGGGATAGATATGGTCCAGATTATAAGGATAGCATGCACGATCTAGGAAAAAAATTAGAGAGTGCACCAAAACGCGTCATGTGCGAACTGACAGATGTCCAAGTTAGGGTACAAAGAGGGCAGTCTCGTTTCTACTCGTTCATGCTGAACGTTCGAGTCTACCCTGCCGGGGCTTTCGATTCGCAAAGCGAAGTTGGGATAAATATCAAAGTGTGGATAGACAGCAGGATCTAAAAATTGATGTTGAGCTAGTGTACAGAGTAATTGCCAACAACTCACATATATTGATAACAGGATAAATATTTGAATGAGCGGGAGTTTCAATTACATGATTTTCCAAGGCGAATATGTTCTCCCAATTTGGGTAGAGATCAAAATGAGGATACGCGAGAGGGTCTAGATGGGCCCGCGATTCCGAGTCAATCAGACAAAACTACCGCTCTTACTCGACGTACTCACAGATCACTAGGTGCGGGTATTCCCGAACGAAACCCGATTGGAGAGCTTTTACACGACAAGAAGATTCGGTGCTTTCAGCATCATCGAAGACCCGCTGACCAAGATCGGGGGTGGGTAGACGCTCGATATTAAGAATGTCCGGAAAATCCAGAGGAGGCGTAGGAGGCCCTGCAGAAGTCTGAGACCATGCGTAATCGGCCAAGTCAAGCCGAAGGGGTTCATCGACCTCCCAGTTGTGGTTGTTGGCAAGGAGTTCAGCTAACCCAACTTGGGCTGCCGTCTTGGCTCTCCACGTCTCTACTTGACGGCGACGAAGGTTGGATTGGCCTTTCGCAAGTTCTGCGGTAACCAAAGCCCTCACAAAGGACGGATATACATCCAGGTGAGGATACACTGCCGGGTCTAACGGATGTTAGACAACAATAAACAAGTTTAAATGTCTTCTTACAGATTACGAGGCTGGGATAATGGGGTGTCAGGCCGACGGCATATTGACTCTTCAATGTCTGGGATTCTTCTGTTTCCGTGATGGTAGTAACAGCGGGATAAATATCGAAATGAGGATAAGCAGCAGTATCTTGTGTTCGTGTCAGAAATGATTACTTGATTCCTCGATTCAATAGGGACTCACATATAACCAGGTATGGATAATTCAAGGACGAGTTCATCTGTCCCAGATGAACAGACACTTGAGCCTTGAGGTGGACTTTTCTGTAAGAAGTTGGCCACGTGGCGCGCCATGTCGTCGCGTTCTTCCATCCGAACGAACTTCCCCAGATTGCCGCAGTATTCGCTGCACGCGCCAGCAAATCATACGGGATGGACACATGAGAAAGTACATATCATGAATGATATCGATACTCACCAACTACCAAGTTTTGATCATTGATACGTCGGTTCGTCGTCGATGATTTTACAATATGTAACGGATAGACTTGGTTCCAAGTCTTGACTGACAGCCATCCGAAAGAGACACCCCAGATAGCGCTTGCAGCTGCCTTTCTCTGTCCATCGCGCCATAAGTAAAAATAATGAGTCATCTCCATAAAACACACCGAATGCTGGATCGGATATATGTCTAGGTGAGGATATGCACTTGGGTCTTTGACCGATGTCAACGACCGTAGCCATACAACGGCATACCCACTCACAAATGGACATGCTGGGATACTCGACTGCGGGGTGCCTGACATTCTGCAACCTCACGACCACCTCCTTCTGCTTTGGCGTCACGGTGACTTGCAAGGTTGCTGGATATAGGTCAAAATGGGGATAAACAGCAGGGTCTGAGCAACAAGTATGAGGTAAGGAATTTCCGAGCTACCAAATTCACGCACAGATGACGAGGTTTGGATACGATGTTGATGCACCGTATATCGTTGTGTCAGATCGGCTCATACCTTTCGTTTCTGTGCCCTCCGCGATCGGAGGATATATATTGAAATGAGGGTACACATCGGAATCTATCGTGGATTGTTAGCGCCTGAAAAACAATCAACTATCTCATCCGTACAGATTACCAAGCTCGGGTAGTAACATGATATGAGAGTGCCTGATCCTTTGAGCACCACTGGGACTGGTGAAACATCTTCCTCAATGGAGCATGCAGGATAGATTTCATAGGATGGATAGACTGCGTGATCTTATGGATGATAAGCCTTCATAATCTGACCAGTTAGTTTGAAACTTACAGATGCAAATGCATGGGTATTTAGACACAAGCCCACCTGCCCCAGGAAGTTGAGTCGGGGCGAGCGATGGTACCATCACTGTCGAGTACGGGTAAACCTTTCGCCAAGTCACCTCCCCTTGCCAGCCAAACGAACTTCCCCACACCGATTGATGAGATGGCTTCGAAGGATAGACGCTTGGATCTACGGGCATGCACAGTCAAGAGAGATGATATCCTCTGCGGCAACGGCTACTTACATATAACCAAGTTGGGGTACTGAGGCACGGGGCCATTTGGATCTTGAAGTTGTATCCAGATCGTAGGCCATGACTTGACAGCTGAATAAGGGTAGACCTCTTTCCATGTCGTTGCGGTGTGCCACCCGAAGGAGTTTCCCCAAATTGCACGGGGTTTGAGGGCCGCGATATCCTCGAACACGCGCTTTCTCATGTTGGGTGAGGGTAACAGAGATACACTTGAGGTAACCGAGCGCTTCGCGTCGTTGGTTGGGCCCCAGCTTGTCACCGTAGCCGAAGCAAGCAGAATGGTCTCGTGCGCAGCACGACCGTTGTATACTGAGGAGAGTCGAGGAGACGGGATAGGCGATTCCATTGCAAGAGTGAGAGGACTTTGGGGTGTCACCAACGACAGATATTCTCCGACTTTGACTCCCTGTCGGAAATTACGCTCTAACGCGTACTCGTCCATGGTCGTCACATGCACAACTGCGTCGGCATCCGGGATTTCCTGGTATGCTTCTGTCATTGAGGCCGGGAACAACTCCGTCGACGCCCTCCACGATTTCACGCGATTCTCCAAGTCGCTATTCGATAACCGAGGAACTGCGGACTGTGGAATCGGAGACAAGTCATGCGTCGGTGACGGAGAATCGGGATGCTTCTCTGACTGAGGAGACACATGAACGCTGCGCATATCGAG
>JBBPOJ010000483.1:0-25984 GCA_038091395.1 Leccinum rimulosum
CACCGAGTCCGTCTGTCGGTGGCTGAGGGACGGCAAGTAGGCGAATTTTGGAAGAAGGGACATCCAAGCCGCTCTGAGGTGACGCTGCGAGCGAACTCAAAGTCGGCAAATAAGAAGATATAGCAAAATCTGAAAGTTTTTTGCCCGGCTCAGCTGTGTCATAAAGGCCAGCAGCGTGTATGGGCAAAAAGGAAAAAGGACCAGTGGGACACCAGAATATACGGGTCACTTTATCAGTGCCAGATGGCGGACTCTGAGAAGAATCAAATCTCGAGTGAGAATGGATTGACATTGAAATATTATATCAACGACTTACCGAAAAGCCGAGTGCCTGAAGAACGGGTTTTACAACATCATTCCAAAGAAGTTGCAGAATCTGCTGGTACAACTCGTTCGGAGTACGTCCTCCGAATCGTTGTGGCTTTGTTTTCACCGCCCGGTCACTACCATCAGTGAAATCGCCATCCAGCAACAAATCAATAAACTTTTTGGAGCGGTCTATATCTTCAGAGGGGATGAGTTCATAGAGGGCATCGCGGGAGAAAATAAGACAATGCCGCTCGAGCAACGCGCGGAGCATGCTTCGCAAGAGTTGCATATCTTTATAGCGAATTCCAGGGAGGGGGACGTGGATGACACTCTCCAACTCCCCCATAACGATCAGTGCATCACATCTTTCTTTGCTGGCTGTGAGGTAAACGACTGGTCCGGAGATGGCCAAGGCAGAAAGTTGTTTGATTGTCTTCGAAAGCAAGAATCGGTCGAAACCTGGCAAGGACCGTATCTGAAGCAGGAAATTCTCTCGTCTGAGGACAAGATCATGATGTTTCTGTATATCTTTCTCGAGAGATCGAGTGTCAGGAACTTGAACTGAAATGTTGGCTGGCTGGGAGAATGTGGGATTGTCCCGAGTACTAGCACGTTCCAGCTCCTGCGAGATTTGTTGGAACTGACGAGCAAGGTCAGGATGTTCGTGAGCCAGGTCATCGACTGGAGTGCGAAGCTGGAGGAATTGAGTCCAGACAATGGAACGCCCTTGCTCGAGCCACTCTACAGCCAGTTCAGGATCACCAGCTTCAAGAGCGGCGGCAACTGAGTCACGTGTCACAGCAGCTGCTTTGACGAGTAGACGATGACGCTCGGTAACCGGGAGCCCGAGCCATGCCAATTGTGGAAGAAGGTCGAGAGCAGAAGTACATGCATCAAGGAGAGCCGTAGTATTTCCTTGAAGTTGCGCACAGTAAATCCAGCCGTCAGCGGCATCAAAACGGGTGGAAGCAGGACCGATAGAAGCACGACTGGCAATTGAAAAATTAAAAGAAGCAGCAGCCAGATCAGAAGAATCATGAGAGTGCTTAAAACGGGTATTGAATGCCTTTGCAAGGCTACTGAATACAGCTGGTTTGTTGGGATGGCCATCGGGAGTGAGGCTTATTGCCTCCTTCTTTATGGAAACGGACTTGATAATGTCTGCATCGTGGCCGAGACGCTCAAAGCGATTCTGTAGCGAGTTCCCGAAGTTGCTCAATAGACCTGGCTTGCCTGGATGGCTGTCGGGCGTCAGACGGAGAGCGTCCTCAAGCATGGGGATGGACTTGTTAAGATCCTCAAGGTCCCCGAGACGCTCAAACCGACTCGTTAATGAACTCCCGAGGCTGTTCAAATGAACTAGCTTGTTTGGATGGCCGTCGGGCGTCAGACGGAGAGCCTCCTCAAAAATAGAGATGGACTTGTTAAGATCCTCAAGGTCCCCGAGATGCTCAAACCCACTAAAAAACGAGCTCCCGAGGTTGTTCAACAGAACTAGCTTGTCTGGATGGCCGTCAGGAAACAGACCGACCGCCCGCTCTTGCAACGTGATGGACCTGGTTAGATCCGCGAGGTCCCGGAGACGTTCAAAGCGACTCTGTAGCGAGCTCCCGAAGTTGCTCAACAGACGTGGCCTGTCTGGATGGCCGTCAGGCGTCAGACTGACAGCCTCCTCTTTTAATGAGATGGACCTGTTTATATCCGCGAGGTCCCCGAGACGCTCAAAGCGAATGCGTAGCGAGTTCCCTAGGTTGCTCAACAGACCTAGCTTATCTGGATGGCCATCTGGCATCAGACAGACAGCCATCTCAAACTTCGAAATGGCCCTGGTTAGATCCGTGAGGTCCCCGAGATGCTCATAGCGACCAAGTATTGAGTTCCCGAGGTTGCTCAACCAATTTGGCTTGTCTGGATGGCCGTCTGGCGTCAGACTGACTGCCTCCTCTATTAATGAGATGGACCTATTCAGATCCGTGAGGTCCCCGAGACGCTCAAAGCGACTCAGTAACGAGTTCCCGAGGTTGCTCAGTAGACTTTGCTTGTCTGAATGGCCGTCAGACATCAGACAGACCGCCTCCTCGAACATCGAGATGGAGCTGGTTAGATCCGTGAGGTCCCCAAGACGGTTAAAGCGTCTCAATAACGAGTTCCCGAGGTTGCTCAACAGACTTTGCTTCTCTGAATGGCCGTCAGGCGTCAGACTGACAGCCTCCTCTTTCATTGAGATGGACCTGTTCAGATCCGCGAGGTCCCCGAGACACACAAAGCGGCACAGTAACGAGCTCCCGAGATTGTTCATATGACCTGGCTTGAATAGATGGCCATCAGGTGTCAGACGGACCACCTCCTCAAGTATTGAAATGGACCTGTTTATGTCCCCGAGGTCCCCGAGACGCTCAAAGCGACTCCTTAACGAATTCCCGAGGTTGTTCAGTAGACTTGGCTTGTCTGAATGGCCGTCGGGCGTCAGACTGACAGTCTCCTCTATTAATGAGATGGACCTGTTTAGATCCGCGAGGTCCCCGAGATGCTCAAAGCGACTCTGTAGCGAAGTCCCGAGGTTGCTCAACAGACTTTGCTTGTCTGAATTGCCGTCAGGCGTCAGACAGACAGCCTCCTCAAACATCGAGATGGAGTTGGATAGATCCGCGAGGTCCCCGAGACGTTCAAAGCGACAACATATTGAGCTCCCGAGGTTGCTCAAACGGCCTGGCTTGTCTGGATGGCCGTCGGGCGTCAGACGGACTGCCTCATCTATTAATGAGATAGACCTGTTTAGATCTACGAGGTTCCCGAGAAGCTCAAAGCGACTGAGTAACGAGTTCCCGAGGTTGCTCAACAGACTTTGCTTGTCCGAATGGCCGTCAGGCGTCAGATAGACAGCCTCCTCAAACATCGAGATGGAGCTGGTTAGATCCGTGAGGTTTCCGAGACGCTTAAAGCGACTCAGTAACGAGTTCCCAAGGTTGTTCAGCCGAGGTGGCTTGTCTGGATGGCCGTTGGGCATCAGAGAGACTACCTCTTCCATCATCGAGATTGACTTTTTTAGATCCGCAAGGTCCCCGAGGTACTCGAAACGACACAACAGTGCGTCCCCAAAGTTGTCCAACAGAGATCCCATGTCAGGATCGCTATGAGGCATAAGATCCATGGCATACTCGAACATCGAAATTGCCTCGTGGATGTCAACAAGTACGCCATTGCGTTTGAACCGATTAGATAACAGCGCCCCAAGGTGAATGAGTAGTGCAGGTCGGCGAGGTTCCCAGGATGACATGTTCTGTAGCTGGTCCCGCGTCTTCTGTATCACATCTTCATCGTCCCCTTCATCTACCGATGACGATCCAGCGTCTCCTGCCTCCACAAATACTGAAGCCTTGGCCATCTGCAATCCGAAAAGCCCTGCCCGTTTTGTATAACTTTCTGCCGCCGAGACCTCCACCACTTCTCCCAGTAAATCCATCGCTTTCTCCCTGTCGAACTCGAACCCTCGCCACTGGAACCGTGCAAGTAGCGCAAGACCAAGTTCCAGTGCCGTTGTGCAATGATCCGGATGATTTTTGCTCCGAATCAGCAGAGCATCCTGATACAATCCAATTGGCACATCTAGGTCAGAGTATCGATTGTTGGCCTGGCAGTCGATAAATTTTGCATTAGCCAAATTGAATAGAACGGCTGAGCGATTAGGGTCATCTGTGGGGCAAATATCCTGAACACGATCGAAAGTCTGGATGGCTGCATCTAAATCCATGTCGTCCCCCCGCTGGCGGTAACGCAGGAGAGCATGGTGTCCATCGTCAGTTAGCTGTCCCAGCGCGTTCATTTCGCGTGGCTCCGGTAGCTATTGCCATAAGTTCAGAAAATAACTTTCGCGCCATGAACAATCTGCTTACATCGGGTTTGGGACAGGATTCATTTGTGTCACAAATCCGTCGCTCCGTGATGATGCTAAGGGACAAACATGATGGTAAAATATCATCTTTCTGAGCTGTAAAGTCTATGGCTACGAGGAGATGTCAGGAAAAGTGTGTGGTAGACAAAGGAGTTGCTCACGCTGAAGTTGTTCATTCGGATGAAGGAAGACCCCTCCTACAGTAATCTTGAATTGACCGAGCAATTCTCCGTTTCCTAGCCTCAGTCCAAGCTCAAACGATGCGTAAACACTAAACGAAATGGAAGATGTTTGATTCGATGGCCTTGACAGCTATTCAATGAAAGTAACAGAGATTCTGCAAAGGATAACGCACAAGAGGATCTCTTCGTCCCATTCTACGACGTCCTTCTCTGTCGACACGGATTTGCTCGATGATGTTTGTGTGATCCTTCCATCGACTTCTACAATAACATGAAAGCCTGCTGGTATCCGACGGAGGCCGCACGCAACATCCGTGGCACGTATTACTAAACAGGTGTTTAATATGTCTCCATGGATCCCAGCACGAAATTGATACGCACGTGTTACAAAGACATGTTCGCATTTATGGGTAGCTGATGGATGCGGATCGGAGTCGGGTGGTGGTTGGATGGGAGAAGCCGGAGTAAAAAAATAGTTACGTATACTCATGCACATGAGTAGGAAGTGAAGTCTGAGAGCACGGAGGAATGCAATCATTGTGGGCAAGTGAGTCTGAGTGACGCCGGGGGTTCTGCAGCAGTGGGTTCATAAAGGTGGCCAGTTGCAGTGCACATTTAGCCTGCTAACAGAATGAACGAGGTTCACAGCAAGACTCACAATAAACTCAAGTGACAAGAACGACGTCGAAGTCCGAGTCAAGTCGCACAGGAACCTACCCTCAGCCATGCGCCGGCTCCACAAAGAAAATGCATGTTTGCCAGCAATTTGCCAGAGGCTTGGTCACTTCTCTCCTACCTCAGGCCTCAGCTGTGACTCGGAGTCAGCGTTCGCGTCAACCACGCCACGAGACACGTATTACAGCCCCGTCCAACACTGGCATGGCTTCCTCCCTATGACGTATGTATAACAACAGGTACAAGTACAGATACCATACAATCCAGGTGTCCGCACCTACCGGAAAGTTACACAAAGAGACCTTCGTGCCTGGTCCCACCGCCTGCCAGCATGCGCGTGGAACGGCGAGGGGTGCAGCACGTGCAGAACAGGACGTGGTCGCATCCGCTCACGACGGTATACCTGGTACAGGCCTGGATGCCAAGGTACGTGCTCGGTGCGGAAGTCGACGCGTCAGCGCGGTACGAGTGACCATTGCTCGGCGCTCAGGGTGCTTGTGCGCCGCAGCCCCGTGAAACAGCAGTTCTCTCCGGTTGCAGCGCATATTTGATTGGGACGTCCGTCGTGCTGTATTTTGGCTGCATGCGCATTTTCGTGTGATCGTGTCGTGTTCAAATGACGTACAGTAGTGAAAGAAATATTGAATGACTCATCCTCAGCGCTTCAACGCACTCTCGGACGCGATTAATTAGCTCGTACAACCGCATCCCGTGCGAACGGTCATGCGATCAAATTCTCTCTGGGTATTCCTAACTAAAACCAGTTTTGGGGACTCTTAACCACCTGAATCCCATTAGGACGCAGATTCGTTTGACTTGATCATGCTGGTTGGCCGTTTTTCATACTTGATGATGATGGAAGATGGTAGCCCTGCCGTGGAGCAGTGAGCTGCTACTCTTCATGTTCGTTGTTTCCTCGTAGAATATCAGCGCTCAGCAAGCACGGTGATGTTGGCTGTGAGCGCCCCAATGTCATGCTGTGTGTCCATTTTCATCAGCTGATGATACCAACAGCCAGGTGGGGACTTTGATCTCCTTTTCAATACGGCTTCCATTCCGTCTTCCATTCTCTGGGTCACCATGAGTTCTTCGCCCTTTCACATCCTTCGTTTCCGCGCACCGACCGTGTACGTTACAGATATGGGCCGTGTGCAGGAGGCACGCCTGTCCCTACTTTGTCTTGAGTACGGACGAAGAATGGGTGTTTGGACCCTCAGTCCGGTGGGTGCCACGACGTGAATTTCATTCCCGTCCACTCGTCTCATGGACCCTGGCAAACATGCGCCACGCACAGGATGCCACGAGACATGACGGTGTCCACCACGGACGTCGCCCAGTCGCCTTTCCCGGTCCGGAACGTATTCGAAGTGCTCATGCTGTGAATCCTCGTTGCGGCCGACACCGAACACGTCTGGTAGCCGCAGCTGTTGATCATTCTGGATAGCCTTAACTCGAGCTAACTGTCGAAGCTCGATGGAGGCTGGAAGGATCCGGGGATAGGGTTGTGATGACGTGGTCTATATGCCTACAGCGTGTATTTGTTCAGCGTGTGCTATGTTCGAATCAAATAAATTAATCACCTCGATAGCCCGAAAACTATTGAATAACTGGACTTTTACGATCTGCCGAGAACACATTTGTCGATCGTCTTGGCATTCGTGAAGCAATGCACGTAACAAGTTCCTGTCTCCTTCGCTTAAAAGCCAGGATGCAAAGTTATCCGAAGTGTCTCTGCAGCTTCCTAAGCATTCCCTTCGATGTCATCCCCGGCACTGAGACGTCTCGATACGTCTCCCGGAAAAGAACCGGCCATTCATTTCTGCGGCAACGTTGGGTCAGAGCGTACTAATCCCCTCTCCAGTTGCCAATACCATACCTCAGGCTGCGCGGCCCGCCTCAGGATATCTGATCTTCACGATCATGATACCCTCTGGCTCCTTCTGTAGGTGTGATGAGGACGACGCGCAGCAGCAAGATTCTTGCACATCAAACAACACCATATCCATCACCCAACGTTGAGCACTCAATGCAAAAATCTTTGAGACGTTGAGATCGAGGAGAGATTTTCGTCGAGTTCCTTCCAAGAGGACGTATGCTTCAATACGACGACCCTGCTATCCCCGTTGGGCTAGTTCATGTTGTCTTCGCAGGTCTGAAACCGTCTTTGCCGTTCCATTCTTGTAGATTTCTATACACAAAGGTAAACGAGAAGTGGAGGCGTACGCCGTCACGACTCACTTTTGCATTTAGCCAGTCCATCGCGTGGCCTTCTCCGCGTCCGTTCCCGGGTGTTTATGGTTGAACTCGGCCATCCGCACTCCCATCATCGCCGTAGACGGGTTCTCCAGACTCCCAACTCCGCATCGGCGAGTAAATTGATGGCAAGGTCCACGTTCTCTTCCCTCAAAAGACCTCCCGCAGAACACCCCATCACCGTTGCGTAGATCTTCGCCTTGGGTTCGCCCTCATCGCCCTCTTCGATGACGCCAAAATTGCAGAGCCACTCGACAAATCTCCTCGACTCTCGTGTCCAGAGGTGATTGGTGACATGAATGGCCGTGTTCTTGGAACCGGAGCTGCTGCAATGGCTTCCGAGTCATTCTTGCCCTTCTTAGCTGACGGCGGACCGGGGGGAGAGAGGGAGGGGAGCAGAAGAAGTGTATTCCTGTGGCTCCTTCCGTTTCTTGTTGCCCCGCTTCAGCACGGGCGATGCGGGGGGGAGAGTGAAACATACTTTCATGTTGCGGAACGCACATCGGATACTGAAGCAACCGTGCTTGCTCATCGATGTCGACGGGATAAGCCGCTTGTTGTCTGCAAAGAAGGTCCTCGTCGACCTGCAGGAGAGAAGAGTGAAGAATGGCACTGGTACTACGGCAGTTATGACTGCCGGTCCTTGGTACCATCGTACTCGAGCTCACTCCCGTCCTCTTTCTCGAATCTCCATGTCCTAGTATCCTTCAAGAAATGGATACGGTGGTCGTTCGCACAGGCATGCCTGTTGAAGAACACGGTGGGACAGATGGCAGGACGTCCGAAGGCATAGTCGAGGGGAGACAAGGACCCTGAGGGACTCAACAAAACTGTCTTGATTCATGCATTCATGAGTGGGAAGTGATAGTGAAGCCTGAGAGCACTGAGGCCTGAGGGACGTCACGGGAGTGAGTTTATAAAGGCAGCTAGTTGCACCAACATGAACAAGGTCCGCTGTACTTTCAAGTAGGGCGACGAACTTTCATAATCGTGGGTAATTCCCTTGCCAATATGAATTTCCCGAATTTCGACTATTTATCATCCCCACTGGCAGCATCAATGGATGGCAGGGGACTACAGTGGACGCGCTGCCTTTAATATTTCCAGTGGTATAATTTCTGGGGGACAGGAGGCCAATCAAACGACGTTGGTCCAGGGGTGTTCAATGCACGGTGGTACGAGTCGCTCCCTGAAGTAATCTGGCCGCAGTGCTCCTCTGAGGTTCCCTCCGACAGATCCTACATCCTCGCAGACCCGTCGACATACACGCGGCGAACCAACTCATGGCATCAAGTGGACCCGCCGTGTACTTGCTCTTCGTCCTCCCTCCGGAACGCCTGGGCGGTCAACTTCAATCTGGGCCTATCAGCACCATATATGCGTCATAGACTCATTGAGGACATCACCCCCTTACTAGTAACTAACACCCTCACAGTATCGAATCTGTCACCTCCTCCCGGAACCGCCATCGACCGCGTATGTCCAACGATCAATTCTCGCTCTCAACGTTCCCTGGGCTCAGAATCAATATGCGCTCCCTCCATGGCTGCATCTTCCAAAGATACTCAGATCGGCCCGGGGAGATCACCCCGCCAGCTCGTCCCGTCCTGTACAATTGCTCGATTACTCTGTACAAATATAAACACACTAGATTGTACAATGGAAGAGTAGCATAGGGGGTAAAAAGTGGTGCAGAACAATCGTCTTCGAACCCGAGAGTATGAAATCTTGGCACTGCGGCCAAAGGTCATCTACCAAAGTGAATGAAAGGAACCCAAGAAGTGAAGGGAGCGCCAGAGTCCCGAAGTTTCTGTACAGCGCGGTGCAATGCTACCGCCGCCTCCGTACTGTCAGGAACCCGACCAGCATCTCGAAACAGGTGCTCGTACACGTCCCTTGCTACCTTTGGTCCGTCCTTGTCCATCATTGACCACATCGTCCCGATGACACTATCATACCCGGCAAGAAGCATCCCAGCCGCGAGGTGAACAGATTCTTCTGACAGCGTCTCGTCTCCTTGGGCAGTCTGACAGGCAGAAAGGAATGCCAATCCGCCTTGAGGGCGCGATAACTGAATAATGTCCGAGAGTTTCAGGCGATGATGGTTGGCGAGGCATAGCCCGCTGTCCAGCGGTTTCTTGGGATCCTGTATTCCGTGACATGCAAAATGAACCCAGTCGTTGTTCCTCAACTTCTCCACGACGTCCTCGACAGTGCCATCAGAGTCCTGGAGAGTTACAAGAGGGGATTTGTCGGATAATTCTCTGATGGAATCGATCTCGTGCTTTACCGAGAACAGCGGATTGAGTCCATCTGTCGCTGGCTGAGGGACAGCAAGTAGGCGAAGTTTGGAAGAAGGGCCATCCGCACTGTTCTGAGGCGACGATGCGAGCGAACTCAAAGTTGGCAAATAGGAATAGATAACAAAATCAGAAAGTTTTGTGCCCGGTTCAGCTGTGTCATAGAGGCCGGCAGCGTGTATGGGCAAAAAGGAAAAAGGACCAGTGGGACACCAGAAAATACGGGTCATTTTATCAGTGCCAGATGGCGGACTCTGAGAACAAGCAATTCTCGACAGAATGGATCGAAATTAAGACTTTATAACAATGACTTACCGAAAAGTCGAGTGCCTGAAGAACGGGGTTTGCAACATGCATCCAAAGGTGTTTCAGGATGATCTGGCACAACTCGTTCGGAGTATATTCTTCGGATCGTTGTGGCTTCGTCACTGGCGCTCCTTCACGACCATTGGCGAAATCTCCATCCAGCAACAAATCAAGAAATTGTTTCGAGAGGTCGACATCTTCAGATGGGATAAGTTCGTAGAGGGCATCACGGGAGAAAACCAGACGATATTGCTCAAGCATCGCGCGGAGCATCCTTCGCAATGTTTCCATATGACCATAACGAATTTCAGGGAGGGGGACATGGATGACGCTCTCCAACTCCGCCATAACGACCAGTGCATCACATCTTTCTTTGCTGGCTGTGAGGTAAACAACTGGTCCGGAGATTGCCAAGGCAGAAAGTTGCTTGATCGTCTTCGAAAGCAAGAATCGGTCGAAACCTGGAAAGGACCATATCTGAAGAAGGAGATTTTCTCGTCTGCGGGCAAGATCATGATGTCTCTGGATGTCCTTCTCCAATGATTGAGTGTCAGCAACTAAAATGTTGGCTGGCTGAGAGAATGTGGTATCGTCCCGAGTACTAGTAGCACGTTCCAGGTCTCGAGAGATTTCTCGGAACTGACGAGCAAGGGCAGGATGCTCGTGACCCAGGTCGTCAACTGGAGTACGAAGCTGCAGGAACTGTGTCCAGACAATGGAACGCCCTTGCTCGAGCCACTCGACAGCCAGTTCAGGATGACCACCTTCAAGAGCAGCGGCTACTGAGTCACGTGTTACGTCCGCTGCTTCAACGAGTAGACGATGACGCTCAGTGATGGGGAGTCCTAGCCATGCCAGTTGTGGGAGAAGGTCGAGAGCAGAAGTACACGCATCAAGGAGAGCCATAGTATCTCCTTGAAGTTGCGCACAGTAAATCCAGGCATGAGCGGCATGAAACCGGGTGGAAGTAGGACCGATGGAAGCACGACTGGCGATTGAATAATTAAAAGCAGCAGCAGACAGATCAGAGGAATCATGAGAGCGATCAAAACGGATCTTGAATGCATTCCCAAGGCCCATCAATAAAGCTGGTTTGTCGGGATGGCCATCCGGAGTGAGGATTATTGCCTCTTCCTTGATGGAAATGGATTTGATAATGTCGGCATGGTGGCCGAGACGCTCAAAGCGACTCTGTAGCGAGTTCCCAAGGTTGCTCAAATACTGTGATTTGTTTAGATGGCTGCGAGACGCGCAAAGCGAACCAGTAATGAATTCCCAAGATTGATCAACAGATTTGACTTTAGGTGGTTGTCGGGCGTCAGATAGAGAGCCTCCTCTGTCATCGAGATGGACTTGTTTAGATCTAGAAGGTCCCCGAGACGCTCAAAGCGTTTAGATAATGAATTCCCGAGGTTGTTCATTAATCCTGGCTTGCCTGGATGGCCGTTGGGTGTCAGACAGACAGTCTCCTCTCGGATCACGATGGACCTGTTTAAATCCGCGAGGTCCCCAAGACACTCAAAACGACCCAGTAATGAGTTTCCGAGGTTATTCAACCAAACTTGCTTGTTGTCGGAGCGCAGCCCGTCTAGTAAATAACATTAGGATTATTATTCTACATTCGTTAGATTTCCTTTTTTGGATACCGCACGGTACTCACACGCGCCACTCTTTTTTCGTCTTTCCTCCAGTCTCGTTCTACATCGACTGGAGGTAAGCTAATCTAATACCTTCGTATATCTACACATCTCTTACGTACCTGTACAGCTTGACTCTGTTTGTACAGGTGAATATAGTCTCGTTCTACATCGACTGGAGCTTGACTCCGTTTGTACAGAGTCCGCCTCCTGCCGTTTCACACCTGTCTGGATGGCCGTCGGGTGTTAGACAGATAGCCTGGTCAAACATCGAGTGTTCAGATCCGCGAGGTCTCCCAGACGCTGAAAGAAACCCAGTAAGGAGGTCCCGAGGCTATTCAACAGAGCTGGCTCGTTTGGATGGCCATTGGGCGTCAGCCTGACAGCGACTCAGTAATAACGAGTTCCCGAGGTTGCCCAACCGAACTAGCTTGTCTGGATGTCATGTTCACCGGGGACCGCGGTGCGCAAACGACACGCGAGTCGACAACCGGCACGTTGGTCACTAGTATAGCCCAGCACGACGCTAGGAACAAAAGAGAAAAGAGGGGCGACCCTACGTATACAGGGGAAACACGATCAAACAAAGACACACGGGACCACACAGACGCACGAGCTCAGGCTCAAATCAGGGGTAATCAGACACTCTGACGCTGGATGGCCGCTGGCTGTCAGGTTAACCACCTCCTCTTGCATCGAGATGGACCGGTTTAGATCCGCAAGGTTCCCGAAACGCTCAAAACGATGAAATATTGAGTTGCCGAGGCTGTTCAACCAACCTGACTTGGCAAAATTGTGATCAGGTGTGGTTTGACGTCCCGGAGTGTACCGCATCGTGCTTCTTGTCATGTTCTTTTCTGTAGAGTTCCGTGATGTGTGGTGTCCGCCCCCATCTCCATGCGCAGACCTATGCAAGGGCTATAAGTGCAATTATCTGGTCCAGTGCTCTCATGCTTATCTCTCTCTTCTCGCAATTCTTTGTTCGTCTACCTACTTAAACTATCCGTTGACCGGGCGCATCGGCAACCGTGCCTCAAATGACACCTCTTCTCTTTCGTCTCTCTTTCCTCGGTTTATTGCCTATCTTCGTCTCAGCCCATGGCTATCTGAAGTCCGTGACCATCGACGGTAAAGTGTACTCTGGCAACCAGCCAGGCGGTACCACGAACCCTAGCGCCATCAGACAAGTTAGTCATCTTTCTCAAACCGTTCATATGGTATTGGACATCTTTCCTCATGCAGGTGTCAACAATATCGCCCGTCAAAGGCTCGACCAACCCATCCTTAAACTGTGGCATGAACGCGACCTTAGCTTCCGATGTTGCCAATGCCAATCCAGGAAGCCAACTCGAGGTTGACTGGGTCGGTGGTGCTACCGGTGCCTCGAACGTGTGTCTTTATTCTTCTATCCTTGCTGTGGTTTATGAGTTCTCCCGATAGTGGTCTCACACCGTTGGGCCGATCATGCATTACATGACCAAATGCAGTGGTTCTTGCTCGTCTTATGATTCTACTAATGCCAAGTGGTTCAAGATCTCCGAACTTGGTGTCGAACCGAGTAACTCTTCCTGGTATCAGGGCAACATCGGTGCGTCAATCTATGGATCCACATGTGGCATTCATCGAATGATGGGCCATACAGCCAACGGCAAACCCGCGAACGTGACCATTCCTTCCAACATTTCTCCCGGTGGTTACCTCCTTCGGTCCGAGCTCATTTCCCTTCAGAACGCCATATCATCTGGCGGTGCGGAGTTCTACCCGGCCTGCATCCAACTAAGTATCGGAGGATCTGGCACTGGTACGGCGACGGGCAGCGAAGAATGCACATTTCCCGGCTGCTATTCAGACTCTGACCCAGGGATCCTTGACCCCACCGTGAGCGTCCCGGGACTTTTACTCCTTGAACAAATATTGAGAACAGTAACAGGTCTACGACACACCTATCACTTACACCTTCCCCGGTCCCGCTGTGGCTGCCTTCGTGAGTAGCGGTGGGAGCAAAGGTGGTACTCAACCCAATGCATCAGGAAAACGACATCAATCTTATTTATACTTATTTCAACTCGTCGGCAACTTGTTTGTCTTAGTACTTGTGACGTGAGGCTAAGTAAATAAGTAAATTAAGTCAAATACAATCGACTCCCTTGTAACCCATATCCGTTGGTTTGGGCCAAAATGCATGGGTTATGAGGGAGTATGGGTTTCATACTATGTACACTATTAGCGCCCAAAATTTGAATCTCGCGTATCTCCCGGTTTAAGTACATATGTATAAGATTGATGTCGTTTTCCTGACTAGGGTCGCCGTTGGCGACTGGTAACCTTGCTGGCTCTGCTCAAGTGAAGAGATGCTATAGAGAAGCTTAGTTACATGTCATACGGAACACTACATGTTGTCGTTCAATGGAAAGTTAGTAATTGTGTGGATGACAGCCTGTAATCTGTGGTCACTGTCACGGTGGAAGTTGCTTGCTTGTCTGTCTGGCACTCCCCGGGCCCTGCAAGGGTTGGAAATTTGGAATCACTGCCAACAAATGTTAGGTCTAGAGTGAGGACACCGCCGCTCGAGCCTGAGGGGGGCAGCTTACTCGAAAGGACTCAAGGACTCGGAGGCTGTATATGATGTGATCCGTATCTCATGCAACAATATTGCCTACATAAACGACCGGTCCAGGGGATCCAGCAGATTAGATAGGCCGAGCTTCCCTCTTCGCGCTGAAACGGGCTCGAGCCATGCATGTTGCACTAGTACTGTGGCTCCGCTCATCCCTCGCTTCGCCAGGCTACTAGCGTGCGTCATCGTTTATCTAATATCTTACGCTACGTTGGCCGCCGGCTGTACCAAGTACGCACAGCCGCGTCGCACCGCTTTCGATCGCGATCGGTGAGGTGGGCGCGGCGTGCGTCATGCGATGCGAGGCTATCTGCTATGTAACATTCCCCACCAACTTATTCGCCAAACGTGGGCACTCGAAGAGGACGCACAAGCGTCGTCTCGTCCGCCGTTCCACATGATCATTGCTTTTTCATAGAACCGCTCGAGGCAGTGGGTATGTAATCACGGGGGTGGACGAGTGCATGCCACCGGTGTTCAGGTCCTTGGGCGCCGCTTACGCTGCAATAATGTTGCCATTCATGACGGAACTCTTCTGTAAGTAACGATCATCCACCAACCTCCTCAAGACGTCTTCCGTTACACACCCAAAAAAGCCCATCTCCTTCTCACCCCTTACGTCGAGCGTTTGCATTATTTATTCCAGCAGTTCCACTGGGTTTCTGAAGCCCCATCTTCTCAATCAACAAGGCTACCGTTACTTTGGCCTCACCGCCCTCACGACGTCCATAGCCGCATCACCAAAGATACTCGGATTGGGCCGCCGCCTGCTTGTCCCGTCGCTCGATTGCTCCGTACAAATATAAGTATGCTCGTTCGATACACTGGATTTTACAATGGAAGAGTAACATAGGCAGTAAAAAGTGGTGCAGAACAATCGTCTTCGAACCCAAGAGCACAGATGGCACTGCCAAAGGTCATCAATTCATCTACCAAAGTGAATGAAAGGAACCCAAGAAGTGAACGGAGCGCCAGAGTCCCGAAGTTTCCGTACAGCGCGGTGCAATGCTGCCGCCGCCTCCGTACTGTCAGGAACCCGGCCAGCATCTCGAAACAGGTGCTCGTACACATCCCTCGCCACCTTTGGTCCATCCTTGTCCATCATTGACCACATCGTCCCGATGACACTATCATACCCAGCAAGAAGCATCCCAGCCGCGAGATGAACAGATTCGTCTGACAGCGTCTCATCTCCTTGAGCAGTCTGACAGGCAGAAAGGAACGCAAGTCCACCTTGCGGGCGCGATAACTGCATAATGTCTGAGAGCTTCAAGCGACGTTTGTTGGCGAGGCCAAGCCCGCTGTCCAGCGGTTTCTTGGGATCCTGTATTCCGTGACATGCAAAATGGACCCATTCGTTGTTCTTCAACTTCTCCGAGACGTCCTCGACAGTGCCATCTGAGTCCTGGAGAGTTACAAAAGGCGATTTGTCGGATAATTCTCTGATGGCATTGGTTTCGTCCTTCACCGAGAAGAGTGAATTGAGTCCATCTGTCGGTGGCTGAGGGACGGCAAGTAGGCGAATTTTGGAAGAAGGGCCATCTGCGCTATTCTGAGGTGATGATGCGAGCGAACTCAAAGTTGGCAAATAAGAAGATATAACAAAATCAGAAAGTTTTGTGCCCGGCTCGGCTGTGTCATAGAGGCCGGCAGCGTGTATGGGCAAAAAGGAAAAAGGACCAGTCGGACACCAGAAAATACGGGTCATTTTATCAGTGCCAGATGGCGGACTCTGAGAACAATCAAATCTCGAGTGAGAATGGATCAAGATTGAGACTTGATATCGACAACTTACCGAAAAGCCGATTTCCTGAAGAATGGGGTTTACAACATACTTCCAAAGGAATCTCAAAACCATCTGGCACAACTCGTTCGGAGTATATTGTTCGAATCGTTGTGACTTCGTCAATACCGCTTCCCCTTCGCGACCATCAGTGAAATCTCCATCCAGCAACAAATCAATAAACTTTTTGGAGCGGTCGACATCTTCAGAGGGGATGAGTTTGTAGAGGGCATCGCGGGAGAAAACGAGACAATGCTGCTCGAGCAGCTCGCGGAGTATTCTTCGCAAGGCTTCTATACGACCATAACGAATTTCAGGGAGGGGGACGTGGATGATGCTCTCCAACTCCGCCATAACGATCAATGCATCACATCTTTCCTCGGTGGCTGTGAGGTAAATGACTGGTCCGGAGATTGCCAAGGCAGCAAGTTGCTTGATCGTCTTCGAAAGTAAGAATCGGTCGAAACCTGGCAAGGCCCGTATCTGAAGCAGGAGATTCTCTCGTCTGAGGGCAAGATCATGATGTTTCTGGATATCTTTCTCGAGAGATCGAGTGTCAGGAACTGAAATGTTGGCTATCTGGGAGAATGTGGGATTGTTCCGAGTACTAGCACGTTCCAGCTCCTGCGAGATTTGTCTGAACTGACGAGCGAGGGAAGGATTCTCGTGAGCCAGGTCATCAACTGGAGTACGAAGCTGCAGGAACTGAGTCCATACAATGGAACGCCCTTGCTCGAGCCACTGGACAGCCAGTTCAGGATGACCAGCTTTAAGAGCAGCGGCAACTGAGTCAGGTATCAAATCAGCTGCTTGAACGAGTAGATGATGACGCTCGGTGACAGGCAGCCCGAGCCATGCCAACTGTGGAAGAAAGTCGAGAGCAGAAGCATATGCATCAAGGAGAACCGTAGTATTTCCTTGAAGTTCCGCACAGTAAGTCCGGAAGCGAGCGGCATAAAAGCGTGGAGAAGCACGACCGATGGAAGCACGACTGGCAATCGAAAAATTATACGAAGCAGCGGTCAGATCAAAAGAATCATGAGAGTGCCAAAGCCGGGTTAGATATGCATTTCCAAGGCCGATGAAGAAATACAGTTTGTCGGGATGGTTATCGGGAGTGAAGCTTATTGCCGCCTGCTTCATGGAAATGGAGTTAACAATGTCCGCGTGGTCTCCGAGACGCCGAAAGCGACACAGTAATGAGTCCCCGAGGGTGTGCAGCAGACCTGGCTTGTCTGGATGGCCGTTGGGTGTCAGACAGATGGCTACCTCTCTGGTCGAGATGGACCTATTCAGATCTGCGAGGTCCCCGAGACGCAAAAAGCGTTTCAATAATGAGTTCCCGAGGTTGTTCAACAAACCTGGCGTGTCTACATGGCCGTCGGGTGTCAGATAGACAGCCTCCTCTTGCATCGAAATGGACCTGTTTAGATCCGCGAGGTCCCCGAGACGCTCAAAGCGACTCCGTAATAAAATACCGAGGTTGTTCAAATAGTTGGGATCGCTTGGATGGCCACTGGGTGACAGACAGACAGCCTCCTCGAATATAGAGATGGACCTGTTTAGATCCGCAAGGTCTTCGAGACGCTGAAAGCGACTCCCTAATGAGCTCCCGAGGTTGCTCAACAGACCTGGCTTGTCTGGATGGCCATCGGGTGTCAGACAGACCGCCTCCTCTTGCATCGAGATGGACCTGTTTAGATCCGCGAGGTCCCCGAAACGCTCAAATCGACTCAGCAATGAGCTCCCAAGGTGCCTCAATCGATCTGGCTTATCTGAATGGCCGTTGGGCGTCACACAGACAGCCTCCTCTTGCATAGAGATGGACCTGTTTAGATCCGCGAGGTCCCCGAGACGCTCAAATCGACTCAGCAATGAGCTCCCAAGGTGCCTCAATCGACCTGGCTTGTCTGGATGGTCGTCGGGCGTCCGACACACTACCTCCTCCAACGTCGAGACAGACCTGTTTATATCCGCCAGATCGCCAAGGTGGTTGAAGCGATTGAACAGGGAGCAACCAAGGTAGTCCAACAGAGATTGCATGTCAGGATGTGTATGGGGCATAAGATCCACGGCATGCTCGAACATCCAAATTGCCTCTTGGATATCAGCAAGCACCCCATTGCGTTCGAACCGATCAGATAACAGAACTCCAACGCCAAAAAGTAGTGCAGGTCTGCGAGGTTTCCAGTACGGCAAGTTCTGTAGTACGTCCCGCGCCTTTTGTATCAGATCGTCGTAATTCGGTTGCTCTTCCTGTGAGGATTCAGCGTCTCCTGCCTCCATCGACAGTGAACCGTGGTTCATCTGCAATTCGGAAAGCCCTACTCGCTTTGCATAATTTTCTGCCGCCGCGACCTCCACCACTCCTGCCCGTAAATCCGTCGCTTCATCCCTGTCGAACTCTAACCCTCCCCTCTGGTAGCGGGAAAGTAGGGTAGGACCAATTTCCGGTACCGTTGTGCAATGATCCGGACGATTTTGGCTCCGAAGTCGTGTGGTATCCCGACACAATCCGATTGGTATATCTAGGTCGAGGTATTGATTGTTGTCTGGACACTCGATCAACTTTGCATTGGCCAAATTGAATAGAACGGCTGAGCGATTAGGGTCATCTATGGGGAAGATCTCCTGACCATGCTCGAAAGTTTGGATGGCTGCGTCCAGATCCATTTGGTCTTCCCACTGGCGGTAATGTAGGAGAGCACGATGTCCCTCGTCAGTAAGCTGTTCAAGCGCGTTCATTCCGCGTGCTTCCGGTAGCTATTGCTATAAGTTCAGAAATTGACTACAGCGCCATGAACAGTCCGCTTACGGTGAGTCTGGGACAGGGTACATTCGCGTCACAAAGGCGTTGCTCAATGATGATCATAAGGGAAGAACATGATGGTAAAATATTACCCTCCTGCCCAATAGAGTCGATGGCTACGAGGAGACGTCAAGGAAAGTGTGCGGCAGACAAACGAGTTGCTCACGCTGAACTGGTTCATTCCGATGATGGAACACTTCTCCTACAGTAGTCTTGAATTGGCGGAGCAATTCTCCACTCCCCAGCCTCGGTCCAAGCTCAAACGATACGTAGACACTAAACAGAATGGAAGATGATTGATTCGATGGCCTTGACAGCCATTCAATGAAAGTAGTAGAGATTCGGTAAAGGATGACGCACAAGAGGATCTCTTCAGCCCATTCTACGGCGTCTTTCTCTGTCGACACAGGTTTGTTCAATGTTTGTATGATCCTTCCGTCGACTTCTACGATAATATGAGAGCCTGCTGGCATCCGACGGAGGCCTGACGCAACATTGGTAGCACGTATGACTGAACAGGTGTGTTTGCGATGTTTTCAGGGATGCCAATGCGAAACTGCTACGCACGTGTTACAAAGACATGTTCGCATTTATTGCCAGGTGATGAATGCGAGTCCGAGTCGTGTGGTGGTTGGAGGGAAAAAGCCGGACTAGCGAATTGGTTGTCTTGATTCATGAAGTCTGAGAGCAAGGAAGAATCAAGCAATGTTCTGAGTGACGGGGGTTCTGCAGCAGTGGGTTCATAAAGGGCCCTGGATCGGTTAGTTGCACACTTGCAGTGCCCATGAGCCTAACGAGATCCAAATAATAACGAGAACTCATCGCAATGATCCTTGGAAACAACCAAGGCGGAAACACTGCCACAAACCGATGAACCTCCGAATCGGGTCTGGTCCGAGTCCGTCCACTGGAACATGCTCTGCCTCTCCTCCCTGGACCTCCCAGCGCCAACGTCCAGAGAATGATAACCTTTTTTTTGTGTTGTTGAGGACACATAATAACACACGCTCACGGGTTACGGTCAAGGCCAATCTCACACTGGTTCAAGGCTGCAAAGCGATAACCATCAGACTAGATCGGCGACGGCGCCAACCACGGCGTGGCGATTATCCAAGAGGCCAACGTCAGCTGTCAGATGTTGGACGACGCGAACTGCATTTGGCCAGTTTAGGTTCTTCACAGCATTGCTCGTCGCACACGGGCCATGGACAGTATCTTTTTATATGGTGCGTTCTGTTACTTAAGTTATCGTTTCGACATCAATTCTGGCGATTGACCGACGAAAGTCTCTTAGAACGTCATCTATTGCCACATACTAGCAGGAACATTCACCTGCACCGTGACTCTTTGACCCTGCCTATCTCTATCACGCGCGCGAGGTGACGTCGACCACACCATGGGGCACCCATAAAGTCCCGTCTTACGGACGACGTATGACAATAGGTACAAGTACACCATGTCATCTCGTATAGTAGGCGATGCCACACTTCCGGAATCCGCACACGCTCGTCTTTCAACGAGACATTACAGTATTCACCAAGGATGTCACCCAGCCACGTTTTTTCCCGGTCCCGAACGTTTTCGAGGTGCCCATGCTGTGGATCCCCGCTACGGTAGACACCAAGCACATCTGATGGCCGTAGATGTCGGACAAGTCGAACAGCCTTATCCAAGTTCGATGGAGGCTGGAAGAATCCAGAGACGGTGCGATCTATAATGATTACAATGTAATTTTGTTTAGCGTATACCATGTGTATACTCGATCAAATGAATCAGGTACCTCGATGACCCGAAACTATTGGATAAGTTGAACTTGTTACTCGAGCTCCTTTTCTCGGATCTCCCACGTCCTTGTCTCTTTCAGAAATGGACGCCGTCGTAGTTCGCAAAAATAGGCCTTGTTGCAAAACTTGGTGTGACAGGTGGGTCCGGCCGACATACCGTGTGAGTGACCAAGTCTCGTTTGAAAGAGATCGTCGAGAACAAGAACTCGTGAAAACGTATTCCTATGGGAACGAGACGATCAATCACGGGGATGGATGCAGCACAAAAAGAATGCGATTAAGGATGGAAGCAGCTAACAACGCAGCTAAGTAGTAAACGAACGAATGACATGAGCATGCACTATGGCTACACGACGGATGAGTCTACACGATAAAACCTACAATACTGCACGATCACAGAGGGCAGCCCCAGGCTGGACTCGTTTACACGGACGTCGAGCCCGGCAAGTCATGCATATACCCTCGATTTAAGTCTTATTGTTAAATTTATTTAGGTCTGCACCTGATCCAGAGGTGCAGCATCATCTCGTAAAGAAAGGTGATCCCGACCTCATGATTAGTTTGAGGCGCGGCGACGTCTATGCATCCGCCTCCCCTGCCCGACGATGTGTGCGATGGTGGATCGCTTTTGCATGCACGTGGAACCTGGCCCGGTGGTCGGTGAGGGAGAGGGGGACACAGCAGAAGCGGGGTTTCCTCCGGCGTTGATAGGTGGCGAGGGCGAAGGCATGGGCGAAGGCATGGGCGAAGGAGAGGAGACTGGGGGGAGGGAGGAAGATCCTGAACCCGAGGGCCCAGTGCTATTAGAACCACCAGCGAATGAAGCGACCGGTGGGCCAGGGAATGTGTACATGATGGGAGGGTTGAAGATCTGGAAGGATCATCAATGGTGTGCCAAAGATCCAACAAGGGGTGGACTTACGTTGGGAGTCAAAATACCAGCCTCGGTGTCGGTGTAGCCACCTGGGAACGTGACTTCTTCGCTGGGGCTGGGCTGGCCAGTTTGAGAACCACCGATGGTCATTTGAATGCAAGAGGTGTAAAACTCTGCACCACCCTGTGATATGGCGAGTTGGAGCCCAATGATCTCAGAGCGAAGCAAGTAGTTTCCCGAAGCGAGGTTGGAAGGGATAGTGACGGTCGCTGGGGATCCAGACTCTGGAGCATGAGTTAGCGACGCTTTCAGAACTTGAGGATAAGCGTCTTACGAAGGTCTGCTTGGTACCAGGATGTGTTACCAGGCTTGAGGCCTTGCTCTGATATCTTGAACCACTCGGCACCGCTCGATTTGTAAGATGTGCAAGAACCGTCGCATTTCGCCATGTAGTGCATAATCGGACCAGTGGTGTGGGGCCACTAGAAATGAGTGAGTACGTGTCCCTGGGAGGAGGGAATATGGCTTACATTGGTACCTGGGGTTGTACCACCTCCCCATTGGACCAGGACGGTGCTTCCGGGGTTGGCGTTGGCGGATTGTGAAGCAAGCTGGGCACTGGGACCGCAATTGAGATCTGGGTTGGATGCACCCTTGACCGGGCTATTCGTGTTGACCTGGCGAATGACTGATTGGACGGTTGGGGTGGTACCGACACTATTACCCGGGTAAACTTTGCCGTCGACGGTGACTTGCGTGACATAACCGTGTGCCGACACAAGAGCAGGCAGGAGAAGTGACAGAAGAGTAGACGCGATCATGTTAACTCGCACAGCGAGATGAAGGATTGACTAGAGTGAGATGGAAGAGAATGAAGAACGAAAAAAATCAGCAGAGACTCGCCTTTTATTTGTGAACGGATCCATTCTTGTGGAGATATGATTGATATGACAACCCATTGTATTCATTATTGTCCACTTGGTGGCTGTGCACAACTATGGAGCGCTCCTCTAAACCGAGTTCTCTTCTGAGACCGGAACATGTGGATCTTCACAATAACGCATCCGCAGGTCGTCCTGCCAGCCCATCACCATGCAATTCGATCAACGTGGCAAAAACTTCCATAAGCGAGCAGATAACCATTATCCTACTTGGAAACTGACCTTTTTCATTGCCAGAAGTGACGTGCACACTCACGGCGTCTTTGTTCTCCGTCTCCTGGACCACTTACTATGATTGACTGCCAGTGGACGAGATGTGACCATCCCAGAAGCACGTTGATTGGCCCACGTTAGCCGAGCATGAGGCGCTCACCTCGAGGCGGGCAAAATGCACACGAGTGTGTATATTCACCAATCAGGTGTGGTTTGACGTCCCGGAGTGTACCACATCGTGCTTCTTGTCGTGTTCTTTTCTGTAGAGTTCCGTGGTGTGTGGTGTCCGCCCCATCTCCATGCGCAGACCTATGCAGAGGCTATAAGTATTCTCCCGCCTAGGACCTCTTTACGCCGTCACGCCTGTGCAATTCTCTGGTCCAGTGCTCTCGTGCTTATCTCTCTCTTCTCGCCCTTCTTTATTCGTCTACCTACTTAAACTATCCGTTGACCGGGCGCATCGGCAACCGTGCCTAAAATGACACCTCTTCTCTTTCTTCTCTCTATCCTCGGTTTATTGCCCATCTTCGTCTCAGCCCATGGCTATCTCAAGTCCGTGACCATCGACGGTAAAGTGTACTCTGGCAACCAGCCAGGCGGTACCACGAACCCTAGCGCCATCAGACAAGTTAGTCATCTTGCTCAAACCGTTCATATGGTATTGGACATCTTTCCTCATGCAGGTGTCAACAATATCGCCCGTCAAAGGCTCGACCAACCCATCCATAAACTGTGGCATGAACGCGACCTTAGCTTCCGATGTTGCCAATGCTAATCCAGGAAGCCAACTCGAGGTTGGCTGGGTCGGTGGTGCTACCGGTGACTCGAACGTGTGTCTTTATTCTTCTATCCTTGCTTTGGTTTATGAGTTCTCCCAATAGTGGCCTCACACCGTTGGGCCGATCATGCATTACATGACCAAATGCAGTGGTTCTTGCTCGTCTTATGATTCTACTAATGCCAAGTGGTTCAAGCTCTCCGAACTTGGTGTCGAACCGAGTGACTCTTCCTGGTATCAGGGCAACATCGGTGCGTCAATCTATGAATCTACATGTGGCATTCATCGAATGATGGGCCATACAGCCAACGGCAAACCCACGAACGTGACCATTCCTTCCAACATTTCTCCCGGTGGTTACCTCCTCCGGTCCGAGCTCATTTCCCTTCAGAACGCCATGTCATCTGGCGGCGCGGAGTTCTACCCGGCCTGCATCCAACTAAGTATCGGAGGATCTGGCACTGGCACGGCGACGGGCAGCGAAGAATGCACATTTCCCGGCTGTTATTCAGACTCTGACCCAGGGATCCTTGACCCCACCGTGAGCGTCCTGGGACTTTTACTCCTTGAATAAACATTGAGAACAGTAACAGGTCTACGACCCACCTATCACTTACACCTTCCCCGGTCCCGCTGTGGCTGCCTTCGTGGGTAGCGGTGGGAGCGAAGGCGGTACTCAACCCAATGGTACTACCAATGGCTCTTCTGCCACATCACCGACGCCATCGTCTTCATCCACGATCCCAGCTTCAGGTAGTGAGTTCTACTTTTCTGCATGATTTGATCTCAGTTCTTTTTCTTTCTTTCTTGTTTCCGTTTCTCCTCGTCAAATGCGACAGTTCCCACTGACACTTCCTCTCCTTCACCGACGAACTCAACCGTGCCGACTCGGACACCCGCTTCTTCTGGAAATTTGAATGTTTCAGGAACAAGCTGCTATGTTACATCCCCCACCAACTTGCTCGCCAAACGTGGGCACTCGAAGAGGACGCACAAGCGTCGTCTTGTCCGCCGTTCCACGTGATCATCGCTTTTTTCATAGAACCCGCTCGACTATGTAATCACGGGGGTGGACGGGTGCATGCCACCGGTTTTCAGGTCCTGTGGATCACCATCATCATGAAGGCTTGATGCCATTGCCGAAGTCGGCAGGGTGGTTCGGTTGCGTGCTCAAGCGGGGCCAGCACCCACACGCTCCTCAGCGAGGACACGACCACCTCATTTCCGTCGCGCAAGTCGCGATGCACGCCTGGCATGTTCATACCTCCGCTTCCCCATTGTGCTATTGTTCATCATTCCGACTAACTTATCCGCTTACTCGCATTCATTCACTCGCATCGCTCTTGTTTTGTACCACTCTTTTGTAGATCTATCGTTCATCTCTTTCCTTCACTGTGTAGTATATGCGGCAATTGTATAGATAAGTGGCATCTTGTTCTAATAATGTGTGTGTAACATGACCCGATTCGTGGTATCTTTGCGGCATGGTTTCCCATCTCTCACCGAATTGATTATTTGACACGCTGATTGAGCGGTCTGTCGTTCTATCATCATGGCGCTCTTCCTCACAGTCGGTGTCGGGTTGGCAGTGGCCGCGTTAATGCACTGGCAATTGCCCGATCTGTTTTCTCAGATTCCTTTTGGCCTTTCACACGGCGCGGAGACAGGCAACGTCATCACTCCGCAACTCTCGACGTTCATCGAAAAGACGTTAGCGCTCGAAAACATCACCGGACTGTCCGTCGCCGTCATCCCAAAGCATGGCCAACCCGAATTTCACAACTGGGGATATCGAACGGAGGATCAGGATGAAGTCACTCCAGACGTACGTGCGGTCTACACACCGTTGGCTGACGTCTCGAATCTCTTATCATGATATTCCAGACACTGTTCCACATGGCGTCTGTATCCAAGGCGTTCTGTGCGACCGCGCTGGGTCTGCTCATCGACGACTTTGAAAACGGCAACAACGTCACTGCGCTCCCGTCTGGCGTGACCGAGTTGACCTGGCACACGCGACTACGGGACGTATTGCCAGACTGGCAGCTCATGGACGAGTGGGCATCGGAGAGAGCCAACCTGCGGGATATTCTCTCTCACGTCTCTGGGGTGCCGCGGTGAGTTTGTATTCTTGCGTCGTTGCTTGCTCGTGGCATCCACGCTCATGTGACCACTGCTAGCCATGACGCTTCATACGGACCGTCGGACACACCAGAGGACATGACTAGGCGATTGAGATATCTACCACCAGCGTTTGAGCTCAGAGAACACTGGTCATACAACAACATCGTACGCCAGCTTTGTCTTTTATGCTCGTGTACGAACTCATTTGCATCAGATGTACATGGTAGCCGCCCAGGTCATCGAGACGTACTCTGGCCGACCGTACACATCGTTTGTGGAAGAACGCATCTTTGCGCCGCTGGAGATGACATCTTCCACGTTTTCTCCCACCAAAGCCGAGGCGACTGGCAAGTTCACTCAGGGGTGGACAAAGGAGGGCCGCAGGGCGCTGTGCTTTACAGAAGAAATGGCTTCTGTGATGGCTGGTCCGGGAGGGATCATATCGAATTCCGTGGATATGGTTCGTCTTTGGATGCTTCCTTCAATATGTTCACACGTTCCGCTCAC
>JBBPOJ010000484.1:0-25979 GCA_038091395.1 Leccinum rimulosum
ACGTCGGGGGACTGATCGAGCTGTTCGACAACCGACGCCGCAGTCACTGCAGAGGCCATGCCGGAAAGCAACCCCCGATTTCACTTTGTAAACACACCCAAGCACGCTTCTCGGGATTTGAAACCGGAAGGAAGCGTAGAGAAGTCGGATATGGTGTAACGGCTAACATTGCCGCCTCTCACGCGGCAGCTCGGGGTTCGACTCCCCGTATCCGAGTACGAAACGTCTTTTTGTCGCGGCAACCTCCATTTAGAATAGTCCCTAGCATATGTCGTAAGGACCCTGAGGCGATGTAGATCTGTCTACGCTTGACCGATCTCCGTCTCCCTAAAAAATTCAAGTGGAAATCATGGAATATTTATTATATCCTTGTGATACTCCACACAAAGAGCCATGCCCTGTCCGAGGTGGTAGATTTCAACGAAGTCAGTTTCGATTCGAGCCTCACACTGTCAGGAGAGAAAACTGCTGCATCAAGACCGGGACGGATGGCTTGATCAGTCGGTTTTCCCACCCACAGTTCTTTCCAAGAATCTGGGTTGTGACAAAACATTCTAACGCTCTTCTCAGAGATCTTATCACCAATCATTCCCTTGTCGTATGTCGCTACGTGAGCGCCGAATATGATGCTACCACTCTCTGGAGACAAGAGGCGTCCCAAGGCATGCGCGAGTTGACGCTGATCCTTCTCGGAGAAAAGCTTCAAAAAGCCTCAGTTGTCTGCGAGCGCAATCGTGTGACTTGAGACTGACATGGAAGAACGCAGCAGCCCATATTACTGAAACGTGTCCACGAAGATGGTTCAGTGTGCTGATATTCGACAACTTGACCTCCGCCAAAGGTTCCAACGCATCCAAGTATGGGGATAGAAAAGCCGGATCGAGGGCGTCTCCCGCGATAAATTTTACTGGAAACGACTCCGGACTGGAGCGGAAGAGTACGTGACCGAGGTTCCAGAATTCTGGACATGATCCGTAAGTTGAGTATGTATCAGATACTAGACTCGGACCAACAGGTAAAATGGTTTCACCTCGCTTCAGATCCGACGCGATGATCTGTTCGGCAGGGAAGCCGTCTGCTGCAGCTTTGCGTACGTCATTGCCAACTAAAAAGCCGGCATGTAGTGGCACCTTCACATGTGTGGGACGTAACGCAAGGACGTACAACAACATCCAATGTCAAGGAGTATAACCCCTTTGCGTTCTCGACCTAGCTTCAAAACATTCTTGTACACGGGCATCTTGGATATCTTGAGCCTTGCAAGCACATGAGGCATCGACATCGGTCTAGTATGATGACAAGCCTACTGTGTGAACTTGAACAGACGTATGCAATGGTACGGGAACACCTGAAAAGCAAACTTGATATCTAGAGGGGGATTAGACTGCCTCGAGTACATACAGCATACGCTTGTGCTTGGACATTGAGAATATGTTCCTTGAGTTCATCTTCATCGTGGATACCGGTACTGGACTTGAAGAAAGCTAAGGATGCTTCATCTAGGGCGTAAAGACTAGGATCGAGAGGAGGCAGAATCGTATTGGAAGTCGGATGATTAATTAGAGCGAGCGACCCTTGCCACCCGCCGCCACTCATGTTATGTACCAGTACAACACTTGTCACATCTTTAACTTCCTTTTATTGATGTGTGTGTCAAACGTTACAAGCTGGCTTTGCAGATCGGGGCCAGGACCTGCAGTTGTCATTGAAAGAGACCTGAGGCCTGAGGCCTGAATGCCCATGTTAAACTAAGAAGCTCAGAAGGTGTGAGACTGAGTCATGTCTCGATTCGAACACCCGCAAAAACGAAAAAAGAACACTCGGATACGGGGAGTCGAACCCCGAGCTGCCGCGTGAGAGGCGGCAATGTTAGCCGTTACACCATATCCGATCTGCAACAGATCGCGCCGGGCGTTACATATTCAAAGCGCACTTCCTCCCCTATCCAGCTTGAGCGTTGTCTTCGAAAACTTATCTGTTTTTGACAAAGTACTGTAATGCAAAGGATGATTGTACTTAGGCACCTCTGCCAGCTTAACCCCAAAATGGCGAGCCGAGGAGACACAATGAGGGAACAACAATGATTGCTAGGCACCACTGCGCCCACAGTGCCCGATCCACGTGCCAGTAGCCTAAACACAAAATTTACGTTTCTCGCCCATGATGCTGCAACTGCGGCTCAGTGGCACTTCTTTGTCGGTCGTGAACATACGCTGACCGGAACGGCACAACACTACTATTAGCACTGTCATCGTTCCAGTCGTCCTATCAATCCGTCGAACGTCCACCAGATCGCTTCAAGATCTGGGTTGAACAGGTTAGCGGTAGCCTGGATCTGAGAAAGGGATGTTGAACACGACAATATTATTCCACCGTTCCAGCCAATGAGAATCGAGAAAAAAAGACCCTGTGACTCATCTTACCTGTGCTGCCCTGTCACAGGCCTAGAAATGTCTCCCAAAAAAAGGTTCTGTCCGAATCACGAACTCCGAAGAAGGTCCGGCTGCGGAGTTTTAGGGTCATCATCGTGGGAACTCACCGGGAGAGATTTCCTTTTATGTAAATTCCTTCCTTTTACATGTCAACTCACCGGCTCACGGCGTCAAGCAAGATTTCTGCCGACGCTCTGATTGGAGGACGGCTGGTGAAATGGGAATTCGATGAGGGTGGTTCCGGCAGTTTTTGGTCCGTGATAGATCTCAGGTCGATTTGTCGGCTAGCGTCCATTCAGTTCATTTCGTCTGGTGGACAGTCAAACGTGAAAATCGCTCACAACCGCCGCACAACTTGGCAAGAGTAAATACTCAGCGCTTAGCGCTCAACGCTCAACGCTCAGCTATGCTGAGAACGTATAAAGTACCATATCCTTGACGTTAAATCCGTTCTCTCTCCCATGCGCCCCAAGTACGGGATGGCAGGAACTAACAGGGTCAAGGTTCACGCAACTTGAACGCTTCCGAGCACTTGCTAAAGTTGTTACGTTAACTCAACTCGGGGGCCCAGATAAGTAAGCTCGGATCACTGGGCGGCTTTACATAGCTTTCGGGTGGGAGCGACTCAGTTCTTCACCCTGCGACAAACCACCGTTGGCGTTTCCAGTCAGGCTCGCTCAACTGTCAAGGGAACGGCTGGTGCTCTTGACTAATCAGAACTCGAACATCTTCCCCACTTTCATTCAACCAATTTCCCTCTTTTCCTTGGCGATCGGTGGTTCCCATGTCTGCGGACGGTACTGACTCGAAGCAGCAAGCTTTCATAGTCGCGGTCTCTGCTTGTAAGTCCATATTTCGTCTCCTCCGATCGTAAATATCACGCTCTCACTGCGCCGTCATAGCGGTGTCATTGGCGATTATGATGGGAGATTTCATATTGCAAATGCTTGACGAAGTGAGGTGTATTTGGCCGTAAGTTTGTTCCTTGCCATCGCTCGCGATTGCTCAAGTGTCACGATTGTAGGAAGATCAGCTTCTCTTGGCAGCCGCGACTATATGTGTTTGCCAGGTACCTTGGAATGGCCAGTCAGATGTGAGTGGTAACACCAGTGCAGCTTCTTAGCGTTGTCCCACAAGCCCGTTTCTCAGATTCAACGTATATTTTACTCTTCGGATGTTTCATGGAGTCCGCACCTCGCCCACTGGATGCAGCGCCTGGTTCGCTTATCAGGCGGTTGTAGTTCAGTTCTTTCTGATACTCTATGAAGCACTTCTCATGCATCGTAGTAAGTGTTCTTGGATGATGAATTGTTTAAGGCCACTTAAGAATGCCTAGTTTATGCCCTCTACTTCCAAGACCCGACGATTTTGTCCATACTGATCGCAATTGCTGTCGGTCAGGCATCATCAATGGGTGTCAGCGCACACTTCTCGCTGCCAAACGTCGGGCACACTGATACTTGCATCATTTTGAAAACTCCCCCTGGAAATGCCTATTTTGGGTGAGCTGGAGCTCCCGTCTGGCAATTCGTATGCTCATGACAAATTTGTGTCGTTGGGAACAGGGCAACAACCATGATAACATACATGATTATGTCCTTCCTGATTTTATGGAAATACCTCGGTCTGCGAGGCGGACGGAGGCGACAAGACTTCGTGCGCGTGGCAATCAGGGATTGCTTAATATCCTCATTAATAATATCAGGTGAGGCCCGTGAGGGCTTGCGTTGATATTATCATCCTTGACACTGATTTCGTCAGCTCTGATGTTGTTCTTGACGCTCAGCGCATTTGGAGTTATACATGTGAGCGTCAGCGGAAACCTAACGTACTAGTGCGTATGTTCACACGTGGATTATCTTCCCTTGTTTACTGTCCGATTGATAGTTGGTTGGTATGCGCACTTTGGGTGTCTGTAAGTTGCTCGCGCTCGTACAATCCGTCTTACTGACGAGAAGGCAAACGTTACAATAGATAGGCAGAATCATCATGAACCATGAAAAGCTACCTCGTGAATCTGATGAACGGGACCTCGGGGAAAACGTCTGGAGGGCCACACTCCAGCTGACGTCACAGATCGAGCTTGGAGAGGTTACACAAGATCACATGGATTCCAGAGGGAGCATTCCCTGGTCCGGTGACACACCTGTGAGTGATGGAGTCTCTGGTAAAGGAAGTTCTCGGACATCTGTTTCCACGAACGATATGACAAGACCCGGGATCTTTCACTTGCAGTTGACAGGGTCATCGAAACGATCCTCCACTGCGGACCCGGAGTCTGAGCCATCCTCCGCGATTTAGTCATAGCATACGACACTGTCATGCCACCACTTGTATCATTCGCCGCCGCGCTACTTGTATAATTGCTTACAGGACATCGTTTTGAATCTGTATCCTACATATTGATGGGCTAATGAACTTATTGGATCATTTCGGGTGTTGACCGCTGACAGCTGCTACCTACGGACCCGGCGGTGGGGGGGAGGGGGACGGGCGTGTTTAGCTACGCATCTTTTTGCCCAATCACAGGCTATGGTGCCGATAAATTCCAACTGACATTCCGTCACATGCATCTAGTCATTGCAGCACCTCGCTGTGCGCTGCCATCTCACTGGATAAGTACACAACTTGTTTGTGTTTCAGGCCGATACAGCTTTCAAACTTTGGGGTTGATCACGATGAAACGCGATCAACGATTCAGAATCAGCGATAAACACTTCAATTGAATCGCTGTCACTGAGGTGGGTAGAATTTCGCACCACGGAAATCTTCCTAATCTACTTTCGAGCCTGCTTTTTCCCCCACATTTACATAAACCCTCAGCGTTCAGTCTCCACGTATCATTTGAACACTTCGATCCACAGATGCGCGCCGGTGCCAGTGGGTAAAATGCGAATTCAAACAATGAACCTCGCGGATCCTGGAGGCCCTGCTTCAAGTTTCTGAATTCTCAACTTCACCATGCATGCTCTCGAACGTTGTTCAAACCTTTTTCTCTGCACTAGGCTGACAATGTGGTTTGTATGATCGATCATGAGTGGAGAACGAATGTACTGACTCTTTTTTCACACACTTTACTTTCAAACAGGAACATTCTTCGGCGGGGTTGCGAGGATGATGATGTACCGGCGAGTACCGCTCTTCTTGTGCCAGCGCTGCCGCTGTTCCGCCACATCAACTTCTCGATCTCGAGGCCATGATCTAGCTGATCCAAAGCGATGCCATGAGGAGTGGCAGACCTCATAACTGAGAACTGCTGAATTTGACCTTGCATCCAATACGGGACCTAGCACCACGTCCGACTCTACTTCCAGCGCGCCAGTATACCTTCATTCACCTCTGCAAGTCTCGTCTCCTCAACGTTCCACAATACCCGCTCCTGATAGCCAGACGACACTCCCAACTGGACCTTCAGCCAGGACTATCAACGCAGACACTGGTGCCATCATTATGGGTATCATTGTTGGGACCACTGCGATCATCCTCGGTATTGCTGCACGCGTCTACCTGTAGCGTCGGCGGTCACGTTCTACTACAAGCGGCTACTCTCATATTGATATCCATACTTGGCCCATTCCCTTAATCTCTACCGCCTTTTCCCTTCCCGCGTCTGACTCAGGGGAGACTGTTCTTCCTTATGCAAGTAAACTTCAGCGGAATTGCCGGCGAGACGAGTTTCCGATCCCAATACCGTCACCGCAAGTCCCAGTGAGAGCACTTGACGGAGGTGTCAGGCTCATGGGTGGGCCCGATGAGATTCCCCTTGAATACCAGGAGTACTATGGATTCCAAGCTGCAGATCGTATGTTTTCTTTATTTCACCCATATGCCGGACTTTCCCGGACACTGAATGCGGCGCAACAAACCTTGCTACTTTACAGCCTAACAATTTCGCTAATAGCTACAGGGCCCGGTGCATGAACTATCTATCAGTTTACATTTGACAACCGTAGATCCAGCTGGACTTACAATTTTCTGTCAAAAACTTTCAAATTCCAAGATTGGTCGAGCGCTCAGACACAAAAATGTTCCCCGTGAACCCAAACAGCGGTGCGATGTCCAACCTCACTCCCGAACGAAAAGGCCAACCGTCTTCCCGTTCGTGCGCCCTTGTCCTGCTATTGAAATTCACATTCACGAGCTCCCATGCTGCGCGGTAAACCCACCTCGACTACCTTTTGCAAGCGAGGTGCACATGAAGATCAGCATTGGCAGCACGTGCATTATGGACTCCGCGTCGCTTCTGTGATATCAAACGCGAGCCCGAACCTCGGACACGCACTCGGAGCCTCGGACTTCGATGCAATGGATCTGGATCCGTCGGATGCGGAGTCTAATACAGGCCTCGGACGTCCCCCCTTGAAAGATGGTTCCTGTAAGCTGGAGATTTTCGTTCGGTCGAATATCGGGACTGCTACAACTCGTCATCAGGCTCGGGGGTACTACCAGATCATCGCTGACGATGAAATGTCTACGCCTCACACTAGGTAACTTAATGTCAGTGAGATGTTCAACTAATCGGGATGCTAACCTTCACAGAAGATTCGCGGCCAATCTGGGAAAGTCACCCACCCTCGCAACGATCGTAACGTGGACGCCGGTATGTTGGCGTGCGCCACTGAGGGCATGAAATGTGGCCTTTTTGCCTTTGTAAGAAAGGAAGAAGCCACCGGGGGATGTGCGAAGCAAGGGGTGAGAGAATTCGTACACGTGGGCTGCAGGAATATGTATCGCGACAAATTCTTAGCTGGACGAGCTCAGAGTGATACTGGTTTGGCGGCCGCACCCCTGCAAGAGCACTCAGCACGCGCGCTCGGAGCGATCGACGGGTGTACTCGAACGGGACAAGGTCGACGATCGTGTCAATGTTATAACCTGCGGCAGAGTGAGACCTCAGTGCCCAGTACTCCGGATATACGTGTCTTGATCTAGATTGATCATCCAAAGAACGTTGCACGAACGAATGAAAGAAGGACGGACCGGCACCGGGTACCATCATCAAACACGCGTCGAGTCACTCGCATTGTTATTGAAGTTGAGTTATTTCGCAGTGAGTCTCACGCGATGATCGATGTCGATGAACCCCATAGTGATCAAGGTTGGGAGTGTTGATATGATTCCTTTTAAGGTGCACAGCTTGTAATCGGATATGGTGTAAAGGCTAACATTGCCGCCTTTCACGCGGCAGCTCGGGGTTCGATTCCCCGTATCCGAGTTTGATTATTTTTGGTCGGTCAGATCACCTCTTGCCTCGACGGTTGGCCTCCATTTTTCGTTCACAAACACCTGCTCGTTTACATAATGTTGCTATTACATCATACACGATCATGATAAGGATGTAGCTTTACTGAACGAAAGACACCATATCCCACTGGCCCAGGCTACTATGGTCAGAGCAAAATATTCAACGATCAAAATGAAGCAAAATTTACTCGGATACGGGGAATCGAACCCCGAGCTGCCGCGTGAAAGGCGGCAATGTTAGCCTTTACACCATATCCGAATTGTTGTTATCTCGTGTGCTGCCAGTGATCGTGTCGTCAAACTTCGAAGATAAAAAAGGAAAGGTATTTTGCGATCGCAACTTGGCTGAGAGCGGCGTGAGTCGCACATGTTGGTCGGATCTTCGACTCTTCTGATTGTCCTAAGGATCACGCTATGTTCCGTGTCGGCACGTGCTCACCTCGTGTCAGATTGGTGACTCGGAATAGACTCGCCCACTGGAGTTGAATAGACTCACGATAAATCCAAAGCATCCCAAAAGGCATACCTCTAGTTGGATTGCACACAGGTCAGAAAGTGAACACGAATCCCCATAGTCGATCGTCACTAGTGATTCATAACCAACGAGGCTTCGAAACGAGGTGATAGACGCCTATACAGGATGGTAGGTCCAGGGCGGTCCAAGTGCTTTTTGCATGCAGCAACGCTTGGTAGCAATAATCGTCGCGGGGTTTTACAGCTTGTCATGAGGCTAGTACCATTGACAGCAGTCCGGGAGTTGGCTTTGATGCCGATCTGTCCACCAAATCTCTCAGGATCTTATTTTCGTAATCTGCGGATGGAAATGACGCACGGCGGTGAAGATCAAACGCCCTGCCTGCCAATTCATATCCGATTGTTCAGCCTAGCACTATTAATTACTAGACAGCGGAAAACATCTACAGAATGTAACATTCAAGTTGTCGATGTAACTAGAAGAAAGAGCAAACACATAGAAACGTCAGCAGACTAGCTGCTTCTTTATGAACAAGATACGAGAAGGTCTATCAAGAAGTGAAGAAGAATACAATAAAACCCGAGAGTGAAGGAAAGGCAACAAGAAGACTGGAGGAAAGGGAAACCTATGACCGCAATCACGAGTCCAAACGGCAGCCCGGATTGGTAGGTATCTAGTTCGAAATCACATTCATGCCAGTGCAAACCGAGTAGTGTGCGTTCCTCGTCACTTTATGAGTGAACACGGCTCCACAGTTAGGACAGTGCCACTTCCAGACCATATGTCTTTCTTGAATATGTTTCATCAACTCTTCTTTCGTAAACGTAGTGCTATCTGGGCAAGCTTCCCACCGACATGAGAAGCCGTGTCCGATGCCATATATTCCGTGACAATCCCGCATGTGCGCCGAGAATAGATACCCCTGAATGGCAGAACCACACCGCACGCCATTCTCCACCCAACGACAAATGTGGGGGCATAGCTCTGGAGAGCTGGCAATAGAAACCAACATTCGAGAATCCTGATGAAAGTAAGGAGCGGTAATGGTCTCGGCGTGTGTGGTCTTACCTCGTCGGTGAAATTGTGGTTGAAACCATCGTTGTAGCTGTTAGAGATGTTACGAGACATCGTATTCACAGCCTGCAACGAGAAAAAGGCAGAAGTAGAGCGCACCGATGTTTAATCGCAGAAACAATCCTGATATTTATACTAAGACCATTGAAGGCAATCACGCTTCGAATTGACGTTGAGGTGCTTGTGCCATTTTACAGCATGGCACACAAGTAGGTCCGTTGTTGAACACGCCGATCGGACTTTTTGCAATTAGATATGAAAGCCATAAACGTGAAGAGTTGGACCCGAGCAGATTTTCTCCGCCACTCAGGAACCGGTACTATGCAGATGCAATCCGACCACAGAGAATAGTGCTTCCTAGCCAAGGGGATACTCCGTGGATCAAGACTTGATCAGCAGTTTATTGCCAACGGTGGCCAGCGCCCACCTTCAAGTTGCCTCGCCTTGAATGGCAGAAACAACCACACATTTAGTTACAACTTCTCACACAATACGTCAGAATACCGACTTGTCCCAAGCTACACTACAGGACTAGAACATTCAAACGTTATTGCTGTATGTGAATCACGATGATGACAGAACAAGATGCGGTGGTGGAAGACTGCAAACGAACGTACTTGGATAGCATCAAAAAAAGGTCGCCGAAAGATTTCCACACACTTTCAAGAACCCTTTCAATGGGGAGGATGCGGTGAGAAGGATCATAAAGCGGACCTGCTCGAACGTTTGCTGGTGTTCAAATCGTCAGACATCGTTGCGAATGGCGATGGGAAGTCCAAGGGTCTACGTGGAAAATGAGTCGGATGAACTTGGAAAATTTTGATCGCGATCACGATTACTTCTTTTAAGCTCCGACAGTGGGACCGGCACCATAGAAACCGGCCTGGCACACAGCGCTTAGTCGCGCCAACCTTGAAGCTTGTGTATGACTCCCGGCATCGCTTCGATCTAGCAATTTATCATGCATCCGTTTGGGGGAACACCAGTATGTCCCCGGTGTAACAAGGCCGTGTACGCAGCTGAGCAGGTATGTAGTGCTCGTCGTGCTCGTGCTTCATTTGACTCATGTGCCCGTGGTACAGGCGATGGGACCAGGTCGCAAGGTAGGCCAATTCAGTCGTCCCTGAAGGATAACTGTCTCATATTCCTTGCGCCGTGGTAGCTTTACCATAAGGCAAGCCACTTACTTTGCGCTCGCTCACTCAAGCGTTACCCTGTGCCATCAATAGCCATGTCTTGCGTGTACCTCATGCAACAAACGTTTGGACTCGCTTACCTTACTGGAACACGACCAACAGGTATGCTATCACCGTCATCGCCAACTAACTCGTCTTGATTATCACTTAATTTAGCCGTATTGGTAGGAACCACTTGCCAATCCCTGCGTTACTTACCCTTGACTCCATTTGCCAAGTAAAAATTGCCATTTACGCAGCTTCGGCACCCGGGACCTTCGACACGCAAACCTTTCTCACCGAGACGATGTTGGTTCTTCTCCTTCAGTGCCTGCCCGAAACCCATTCTCCCCGTCGACCGAGTTATCCGGCACGCCTTCCCGAACGCCGAGCAATGTCACCAGGCAGACATCCCCTGTTCGTTCTCCTTTTCCTATGCCAGTTCCTCGTGTCAGAAATACTGGTTCACTCGACCTCACACCACGACCTCTGGTCAACGATGGATCTCGTTCACCCGTCCGTACCCAGTTTACAGGGGCTGGACCAATTCTTCGTGCGAACTCCGCTCTACCCGCACGGTATTCCCGTGCTATCATCAACCCCCCAAGCGATTTAATCACCCCTGGCTCAGAGTCAAGCACAGAGGGAAACGATACTGCAGAAGAAGATGAAGTACAAGACATCGTTGAAGAGCGCTTGTCCTCCGAGGACGACACCACAAGAAATGATCGCCCAGTATCACCGCTCAAGCCCTACTCCACCGGGGTTGTTGCGAGTGGAGGGATCAGCACGTTGAAACAGACCGCCACTGGGACGCGATACGGTGCTGCGCTCAGCGGGAGCCCAGCCAGCCCCGGAAAGATATGGGGTCTCGGTGGTACGACACCCGTGTGTCCACGGTGCGGTAAGAATGTGTATTTCGCGGAACAGGTTGGTGATTATCACTCAAACCGTTTGAATACATACCGATACGGTTCATAGATGAAAGCAGTCGGAAAGACGTGGCACAAAGGATGCCTGCGCTGTGCCTCTTGCAATACCCTATTAGACTCTAAGCGGCTGAACGACAAGGATGGAGAACCACTCTGCGGAAGATGTTACAATAAGGCATGTCCTGTCTTGCACACGGCTCTCCATCTGACGCCTTTTTTATTTATGTAGCTTCATGGTCCGCAAGGAAACGGTTATGCTTTACTCGGGCTGGGTAGTTAAATCACTCGAGGAATCCCCCTATCCCATGAATCTAATATTGAAGCTGAATAATGTATCCTGAAAGGACTCGTCGATATCATTATTGCACTCGTGTGTCTGTACCTGCCTGTTTTTTCTAGTGTCACCATTAACGAGCCTAGATATATACACTGTTGTAAGGACTGTGCTGTATTCGCCACGCTTTCATATATGCGCCGAGGGGAAATCTATCGAGTCTGATGGCTAATGACAAACAAGCTTGAGCCACCTTTTGTCGCAGATTTTATCCAAATGATCAAGCAGTGCTCCTGAGGCCTGCCAGTGAGCCATGTCCGCTACTAGGTTCCTTTGTCGTCGGATAGGCCCCGATACACACCTTCTGACAGGACGCTGTCTTTCTGATTTTTTCCACAAGTCTCATCTCAGAAGTTCCGTGAACGACACCATGCAAGGGGTAATGTGGCCGACCCTTGCACCTAAGATAAAATCTTTCCACCGTTCTCCGCGTTTCGGTGTCAGATTGACCCGCGGGGCGCCCGTAACAAGGTGAGTACTCTTGAATAGGCAAATGAGTTGATCGCGAGTTTACCAGCTTACCTAGATACCTATAACTTATACCGCCCGGGATATTATTATTGTATTTTGGCGTAAGTTACAGTCTAAGCGGCGAGCGGTCGAGCAGCTTACTACAGATGATTGGCATCGTTCAGATTGCCAATAGGCTGCTGACTTGGACGAGGATCACAAATCGTTAGATTGGTGATGATCGTTGCTAATACAGCCTGAGGTCTTATCCCCAGTGACCCCGTTTCACTTGCACGCTTTTTGCATCGTTGGCTCCTCGAATACAGCACAGAAGTCGTCAGAAAAAGGCCGACACCATCTCCGAGGACGCAATCTGCGTTTGGAATCTTGTTTCGCTTGTGCTTTTGCCGGTATCGCCTTCGTGCCAGTACTAACCCCAAAGAGTAGCCTTGAATCCAGTGTGGGCCATGGTGCAGCATGTGTTCTAATCGGTGCGCCCACTGACACTGACGTTGTTGGGGCCTTGGTTTGGGGCCTTCAACCGACGTCCACATTGGTGATTGATTGATTGGGTACCCACACCACCGTGTGCATGCAATACAGCACGACGCTCTTTGAAACCAGAGTTATGGTGATTTCAGCCAAGAGACAGCCTGAGGGGCCAGAGTATGACATTGGAAAGAAACCCTCTGAGCCTGGCAGTTGATTCGTGCCACCAGACCACTCATCAAGGAACCGAACCATCCTGCATCGTGCATCATGCGGCATGCGTAATAAAAACGGGATTCGCCGTTTAAAAGCTTGCGGATCCCTGGTTTCACCACCAGCAGAGCCGACCACGAAGTAGTTCCGGTAACCCAGTAAGTTTAAATGAGCTTGGCAGTCTAACATGAGGCCGGGTGACCGGAAATCATGGCTCAGGGGTTTGATTCGGCGGCCTCGAGTCCGCCACGGTGAGCCAATGCTTATTTATGTGATACCAAGTGGTACCGCCAAGGTACCGAGACGCGAATGGCGGGTTGGCAGTATCAGCCAGGCAGAAGTGGATTTTTACAGCACTTTTCACCGCATGATGTGGTGATGCCGGGCCGGACCAGGACCGCGACAGAATTTCGATCAATCACTTCGGCGCCGGTGCCGCACTGCGGTGGAGCTCACTGGGGTGACGATGGCCACCTGTTACCGGCTTACACCTCCGAATTTAAGGTTTGTATAAAATGTGGTGAGATTCGAGAATGGCATCGATTGATACGTAGGCTGCCTCTTAGACACTAGATCACCAATGAAAGTCCCTCCTAAAGATACTCCGTCCACCAGGTGGTTGCTGTATCATCCACGTACGACCAGCCGTACTGCTGTGCGTAACCTAGCTCATGTAGTATTATCTTCTAGAGCATAGCAGCGAACACTATCATATGTCAAACAATCACCAACGAAAATATTTGGAAAAGAAGGGAAAGAGGGTTCGTCGTGCTGCTATATGGAATACGGCGTCGAGATAATGAGTTGGCTTGTCAAAATTCGTTGAGGGGTTTCTACTGGTGTCTGAGTCTGCCTTCTTGCCAAGCGCTCCATGTTTAGGACCATACGACATCCCTAGATGCGACGTCACGAATGAACACGAAAGCAGACAGGGACGTACTGAAGTGCTCATCACAGCAGAGAACCAGCTGGATTGTAAAGGAAAAGAGAATACCATAGCGTTAGCAACACAACACGTGATAATGATGCTGAATGAAGAGCACAAACAAAAAGATGGTGACTGCTCGCTCTTCGCTCAGGCGACAAATAGCGAACATCAATATGGGCAAGGCTGACCCATCAGATGAGTATGGAACTGGACAACCTGATTGTCACTCACTTAACATTAAAGTGCATGTCATGCTAACGTCACGAATCATGAGCGATACAAGGGGTGTCCTGCCCCAACCTGCCTTGAGAGCAAAGAAGTACTTGATGGTTGTTAATGAAGCAAACGTGCAGTGGGACACGAACACTACTATGCTAATCAAAACCCACTTAGTGTCATATAATGCACCTGCAAGGAACAGAGCTAGAATGCACCTATGCTTCTTGATACTGATACTATTGGCCCCCAGGTCCAGAAGGCAAGCTCCATGATAGCTTGGATTGCCCCACGGAAATAGTGACCTTATCACATCTACCGCCTCTGCTAGGATCAAAAGTGACAATAACAAACCTATCCTCTTGGATCGGTTATAAAAAGCGAACACTGCCAGGAGCCTCGTCTGACCGACAAAACCATGCAGCGAAGGAATTGCCTCTTACCGCGTGAGGCCAGAACAAGCTCGAGCAAGGTTCCGACAAGTTGACTAAATATAATGGTATATGCCCACCAGAAGTCGCAGAGCAGGGGGGGATTGCTGCCATTTGCCAAAGGATCCATGAAGATATTATGCGTTCTAGATTAAATAAGATCAACGGCTCTTCATATGCTGAACGCATTGCAAAAAACTTACATGTGAGCGAATAATATGAAGTAGCGGAAAAAAATATATGCCAGCTTGGATGGACTTTTATTGCGCATACTGCAAGTATCGAAACCATGACGTTCGGAAGCCAAACCAGATCACGGCCATGCTCGTTACGCACGTCCAAATATACTCGACTTCATCATCAAACGTCACAATGGTGTTCCAGGCCAGAAAAGCAAGTGATGAAACTGAAGGTAAGATAAGCCCAACTCGGTGAGATGTTCAAGTCATGCTTTCGAAACTTACTACTATGGTAGCGCACATCTTGAGCGGCAGCTGCATACACAGGAGTTAATATGGGGTAGACATTGCTTGAAGACATCTTGCAACTTGCAAAAGGGCCTGAGGGGCAGTGGAAGTCTAGCGTGACTGTGAGGTTCAGCACAATGTCCAACTGATGCTGAGTGATTAGTGTCCTTTTTGTACATGAATCATAATGTACCAGGGTCAGTGCGAGTCACTGTCGTTCCTATGCCGGCGCCATAGATCAGCTGTTGCAGCAGGGACATGATTTGGTGAGAAACGAGTTACGGTCAGGCAACGTAAACATCTCTCCTCACAGGCCCGGGATGATGATTCTCGGCTCAGAATCATTGGCATACATATCTTGTATTTCCCGAGTTGGTTTGCTGCCAGGATTTCATGCCCATAACAGAAACCTCATGGATTTTCCCCTGGGGAGTGGCATACTTTGTCGTACGTCATGTGCCGTTGTGTTAGGGACTAGGTCAACAAGTTGCCTCTCGCCGTTTTGAACTACTAACTTGAGAAAAGTACTATTGTGCTTACGTAATTGCCACAAAGAGAAATTTCGTTATGTAATTTGTTCCAGGAACGCATCAACATCAATTCCATCTGCTCCGCCGACTTGGCGAGTGCGGGCCTATAGACTTACTTACGACTCGAGTCACTCGACAATCTTGCAAGTCTCAGAGGCTCGATTTCGCTATGTCTTGGCGCCACCCTGTCCACTTCTCCCTGCACTGTCGCTACCTCCTGGTCCAGTAATCACTGCACGCTTTTGTCTCACCGACTGTGACACCCCCATGCCCATCTTCACCTCGCCGCATCGAAGACGGCGTTGACGATGCGTTGACAGTGGACACGACGGCATGCCACCAACACATGACAATGATGGTCACCCCCGCCCGCCTTCACATCATTCCTGCCCTCCCAGGCAACACAGAGTTGTATCTATGTCAGTGAACACTGAATATCCATACTCGGAAGATGTCTCAGAAATTCAAAGTGTACACTGCAAGTTATTACATCGTCGAGAGATCACAGATAAACCTACCTTTGGGCCTATACCGAGGGGGTTTGCGTTAGGAGGGATTTGACTGTACATTGATTGCCTTTTCACCTTGCGCCTATAATAGCGTCTACATCGCAACCCGAAAATCAGATCAGATCTATCGATACTTATCGACTACTTTTGTCCCGCAGCAGAAATGAGTCGGAACCGTACCGTAAGTTCAGTGACACACGTGCGAAAAGAACAACTTGACTTGTAAGTTGACTTACTTATGCCAAAATATTTAACCGAGCGGGGGGGACAATCTGAGACAATCACTTACGAATCGCTCTGTTAGCCGCTCAGTCGTTCGCCCTAATGGATCATCCTACCTCCAATACTCGAAGGATTGTGCCTCTTCTCGATCCCAGTCTTTACGCCCTAGACGAAGCATCCTTAGCCTTCTTCAAATCCAGCACCGATATCCACGATGACGATCAACTCAAGGAACATATTCTCAATGTCCAAGCACAAGCGTATGCCGTATGACTAATTCCCGGGGGGGCCGATCTCTGGATACCAAACTTGCTTTTCAGGTGGCCCCGTACCCTTGCATACGTTCATTCAATTTCACAAAGTAGGCTCGTCATCATACTAGACCGATGTCGATGCCTCATGTGCTTGCAAGGCTCAAGATATCCAAGATGCCCTCGTACAAGAATGTTTTGAAGCTGGGTCAAGAACGCAAAGGGGCTATACTCCTTGACATTGGTTGTTGTTGTGCGTTCTAGTGTTACGTCCTTACCATGTGAAGGTGCTACATGTCGGCTTTCTAGTTGGAAATGACGTGCGCAAAGTTGCAGCAGACGGCTTCCCTGTCAAACAGATCATTGCGTCGGATCTGAAGCGAGGTGAAACTATTCTACCTGCTGGTCTAGTTTCTGATACTCGACTTACGGATCCTGTCCAGAATTTTGGGACCTCGGTCACGTACTCTTCCGCTCCAGTCCAGCGTCGTTTCCAGTACAATTTATCGCAGGGAACGCCCTCGATCCGGCTTTCCTATCTCCATTCTTGGACGCATTAGAACCTACGACGGAGGTCAAGTTGTCGAATATCAGCACTCTGAATGAACTTCGTGGACACGTTTCAGTAATATGGGCTGCTGGACTCTTCTATGTCAGTCTCACGTCATCCACGATTGCGCTCGCAGACGACTGAAGCTTTTCTTTGAAGCTTTTCTCCGAGAAGGATCAGCGTCAACTCGCGCATGCCTTGGGACGCCTCTTGTCTCCAGAGAGCGGCAGCATCATATTCGGCGCTCACGTAGCGTCAGACAACAAGGGAACGATCGTTGATACCATCGCTGAGAAGAGCATTAGCTTCTTTTGCCACAATCCAGATTCTTGGAAAGAACTGTGGGTGGGGAAATCGACTGATCAAGCCATCCGTCCTGTGGATAACGCAGGCGGTCTTGATGCAGCAGTTTTCACTCCTGACAGTGTGAGGATCGAATCGAGATTGATTCCGGTGCCATCTAGCACCTCGGACGGGATGAGGCTCCTTGTGTGGAGTATCACCAGGGTATGATATACATGTATTCCTTGATCACTGGCAGAGTTTTAAGTAGACGAACACTACGCGCTGAGTTGCTTATTCCTATCTCTTATGTTATGGTTAAACTTATCTGCTAATGTTTGTTTGTTTTGGCCAGTGGGGCAGAACTGTTTTTGTTCGAGACAAGCCACTCTTCCCATCTTTCCCATCCGACGCGATAAGCCACACGTGAGCATGCCCGGTGGAGGGATAGTACTACCGGCTTTATCATCTGATATGCTGGCGGGAACCGTTCTCATTCGGGCAAGGTACTATCAGCTATATCAAAGAAGCCAGTGCCAGGCTGCCAGCAAATACTAATACTGCGTTCCTGGTCGCACGATAAACAGACTTGAATTTTTGGAAAGAGACATTGGCTCGTCGCCTTTGCGATTGTCACCCTTTTATTTTCACTACTTACCACTCACGAACCTTACAGTGCATGAGAGGGTCCGGAGACGGAGCCATAACGATTCCGATGCTGTGCGCAAGCACATTGTCAGCGAGCAGGCTTTTGGTAATCCGGGTGTAACCTGTTCCCGAGCCCGTAACGGCGACGTCGGGCACGTTTGTGCAGCCCGGCCAGGGCGCAGCTTCCGTACGACAGATGGGCCTAGGTTGGCATGATCAATCGCGGAGGCTGCTGACTGTGACCTTGTCCTGCTTAGGAAACGTCCCAATGCACTTGTTCCTGGACGGCTTGATGGTACATATCTGTCATCATTCAGTTCAGTTCAGGCACACATTCATGGAACAGGAGATTGGTGCGCAATGTGCCAATTCTACGCACAGCTCTCGTCCACCCAGATATCTAAATGCCGATTAACATCCCCTCCGACAGGTCGTGCAGGTAATGTGCGAACTTGAAGAGGAGGCTCTGCTTATACAAAAAACGCACCGAAATGTCGTGTATAAGCATACGGAGCGCATTATGAAGATATCTTAACGAAAAGTCCAGCGCGAGGTTACCGATCCTACACGCCCTCTACGTCCACAACCACCCCATCCGCCTTTTCATCCGTCGCAGATAAATTAGTGCTCGCCTTCTCCACGCCCTCGTCCGCGTTGGCGACGTTGGGCACGGGTCCGGTGAACCAGTGCACCCCGCCGTACACGGGGAAGTAGTACCACACGAGCGCGAGCAAAAGCACGCCGCCCAGGACGACGACCGTGTAGTTCATATCCGGCGTGTTCGTTTGCGGCGTCGTGGGGAAGAAGAATATAATGACCATGAACGCCATGAACGACACCGAGATGACGGCGACCGGGAGACTCTGCATTCATGCGTACAAAAAACGTCAGCTTGTCGTACACTTTGTTAAGAAGCAAAAAGGAAACTGACAAATATGCCGAGGTTGAATGGTCCGGGTTTGAAGTCGTTTTTGAAGATGAACCTCGTCGCGATTGGGATTGAGTAGGCCACGTAGAGGCCGGTCACGGAGAGCGCAAAGACGGCGCCGATGGCTTGAGGTCCGGCGAGAGAGAGAAGGCCGAGGAGAACCGCAATCGCAGCGACCCACCAGACGGTGTTCACGGGTGTGCCAGTAACGCTGTTCATGCGGTATAGAATGTTTGAGAGCGGAAGAGCACCATCACGTGCGAACGCAAAGGATTGGCGTGAGGCGGCGAGGACCTAGACATACGGCCTCAGCGGGAACACACGCAAAACTGGCGAAGGAAATTCACCATGCTCGATCCCATCATGTATCTGACCGTAAGATGAGCAAACGAAAACATAGACTGGCTAAAACGGGAACTCACTGTCCAAGGATGACGAAGGACCACAAGGTAAGGGTACCCGTTTGTCCGAATCTGTTCAAGAAGATCTGTGCCATGGGCTGAGCGCTGTCTATGAGACTCGTGAGGTCGGTTCCCATGGTGAACGCAAGAGAGATGTTGATAGCTAAGTCCCCACGATGTTCACCGTCAAGACACAAGAAGGATAGCGATTAGGTAGAAACGCGCACCCCAACCGAGAACACCAGCGATAGCGACCGCACCCACCTACGCAAATTAGCTACGAGTCACTCAAATTGGAGTACATGCTCACAATTGCCCATGGCACGGCGGTCGCTGCATTGGCGGCTTCCTCACTAATGTGCACACTTGAGTCGAATGAACCTAGCCAGTGCACGCACTACGATTAACACGCTCCGCCTTGCAGATGAAGAGATGAACATACAGATCGTCCAAAGAGGAGCAAGGAAAGACAGAATAAAGGCGTAGCCGTTCGGCCAACCATCAGCTAGGTGACCGGAATTAGGTATATCAAAAAGAGACGATAAAAGACACAAACCATTGGAAAAGTTTCCCAAGGCGAAGCTGGCAGTATTCATTTCTGCTTTGGGAGTAGCAGCCGGAAGACCGATGATGACTGCGAAGCAGAGGCTGATGGGATAGGTCAGTCTGCAGGGTTTTAAGGAAGCTCCGACGAATCCGACGAGGTGTTTGAAACACAGGCAAGACACTAAATTTCTACTCTGAGATACTCACCAGAGGTTGAGAATGATGTAGATATTCTGTAATCTCGCGAGGATGGTGGTGCCAAGAGAGCAAACGACAGCATGGGAGAAAAGGATCGCCACATAGATCCCGCTGCATGAACGTCAGCAACGGCAAACACAACATAGAAAAAAGAGAGAATTCTAGACGAAAACGCGGGATTGACAAAAGGGAGGACGTACAAGGTCTGCGACTGTGTAGCAACAAAATTCTGGTTTCCGATATTGATCGCTGCAGCAATCTGGACGGCGCAACCCCAGTCGATGGAAGCTAAAAGCATCGCGCCATCAAGTCAGTCGAAGCTACACAGAAAGATGACTAGCTCACCGACTGACGCGATGGATCCTATCGTATTTGCATCTGATAAGACGGTAAACCGACTGGAAAGAGTGTGCGCAGATTGGACGTACAACCGACCATCCAAGAGAGAAGATTTCGCCAACGAGGGGAAGCCAGAGAGTGCGTCCAAAAGTACAGCTGTGTATTACGCATAGTTTATTTAACTTTGTTGGGGAGTATGTCATGTCAGAACTCACACCACCAGAAGTAGGTGCCGCGGAAGCAAGCTCTGCCATGGACATTCCGATACAGAGGACAAACAAGCTCGCGACCGCCCACTGAGGGAATTAGGTAAAGTCAGTCAACAGGGCAGAGATGATATAAAAAGCAACCAATGGCACAAGTCGTGCTGATCAAATCGCCGTGATTGCGGCGGTCGAAAAAGTGGTCGAGAGCTTCAAGCACTCATAGAGAAAGAGAGGACACGTACACCCCATACCATAGCTGAAGGACCGCCATTCGGAATGGAGTAAAAAAGGACAGAGCTATGCGTCCACGTCGGACACGGTAAGCGACATCGTCCACATGCTAGGTACAATCGAAACACTCACGCGATCGACGGAAGCAAACCGATAATACTGAACGAAACTCCAAAGACCTATACATGCGACTCGGTCAGGTTCAGAAGGTCGATAGACAAGAACGGCCTATGTAGTCACCTCTAAGGGGGTGAATGCTCTTTTGAATTCTTGTTTATATCCAAGCTCGGCGAGAAGCTGCTCGTCGGCTCTAGCGACGGCTACCTTGTTAGCCATAGGAGCAGATGCAGGGATAAGGATGCGAAAACGGGAAGTGCCGGTTGTTGTGAATCAGAGGGCTTGATGCTTTTATCCTGTGGAACCAACGCTCCAAGTGCGCAGCGTGACAGGGTGGGAATAGGTCGGGATACGATAAGGCCCATTGCGATAGCACGGTTCCCGGGAAACAAAACCGAAAAAAGTGATGACCATGCCTCAGACAGATCATTTGCGACGAAACCGGTTGATGGAGGCGATGACGTCGAGTTTGGGATGCCCTCTAGTAAGCATTTTGAGATCCTCAGTGAGGAGATCTCCTCCATCTCCTTTGGGGATGCACGTACTTCTTGAAGGAGATTGGTCAAGAGGGGTAATAATAACATATCGCCGCCGGTGACCCGGTAGTAGACTCTGACAGTCACGCGACACGAAACACATGATACATGATCAGTGATCATTGATATTCCTATTCATCATTAGGTGTAATTGTTGAATCAAAGGATCATAAAACCAACTGCAGAAACGAACTTGACCCTTGATCTCCTTATTTGCTCGCATTTGAGAGCTGTGGTTCAAGGAGGAAAAGAAAGTGGCAACGTGGAACTATAGAATCACGTGACTATGGAATATGCATTGATCATCGGGAGTGTTCGTTCCGTGGTAGTAGTAGCGAATACGACTCTCTTGCATGTCCGCTAGGGAGTCGTAGCGTAACTAAGAAACTCGCACGGACGTCGAGGACAAAGAGTTCCAACAAAGTGGCAACGTGGAACTACAGAATCACGTGACCGTGGAAAGACACAGAATTTTCGGTACATACGTGGCTCGAGTCGGAGGAGAAATATAAAACAGGAATTTCTTTCCGCAAACATCAAACACACTCCTCTTCTCTCCTCCACGTCGTCCATGGCGATGACCAGCCCACACCGCCGCCCATTACGCGTAAAGTCACGCCGCATGGCGTCCTCACTCTCTCTTATCCTCTTCGCTTTCTTAGCACTCATTTGTTTGTGCCCCGCCATCTCCGCGCAGGAGTCCGGGAAGAAGAGCGAGTATGGAACGGTCATCGGTATCGGTCAGTACTTTCACTCTTCTTCAGCTGCCTTGGTAATCCTGACCGATTCTCTTTGTAGATTTGGGAACTACGTATGTTTCCGCTGCCTCGGTCCATTCTATTTACTGACTGCTCGTCGCTTGATCTCAGTTATTCTTGTGTTGGGTGAGTCCCCCCGCGTAATTCTCTAGTACCTCTTCGCTCATGGTTTGTACAGTGTTCAACGAGGTGGTCGCGTGGAAATCATCGCCAACGATCAAGGTCACCGTATAACACCTTCATGGGTCAGCTTCACTGACGATGAACGGCTGTATGTTGCCAAACTTGTTCGTTCCTCATCTCTGCTCACACTCCCTTAGCGTCGGCGACTCTGCCAAGAACGCTTTCCACTCTAACCCCGAAAACACCGTGTTCGACGCCAAACGATTGATTGGTCGCAAGATGGACGATAACGAACTCAAGCGTGATATCAAGCATTGGCCTTTCGGTGTTGTTGACAAGGCCGGGAAGCCTGCCATCCAAGTCAACTACAAGAGCGAGACGCGCGAATTCGTGAGTTTTACTAGTTTGCCTGAACCGCGGGACAGCACTGAACTTGCCCCGCGCAGACTCCTGAAGAAATCAGCGCCATGGTTTTGATCAAGATGAAGGAAACCGCCGAGGCATACCTTGGTGAAAAGGTTACCCATGCCGTCGTCACTGTCCCTGCCTGTGGGTAAAAGTGTTGCATCGTAAATTCAAATACTTATGTGTTTATTAGACTTCAACGACGCTCAGCGTCAGGCGACCAAGGATGCTGGTACTATTGCCGGTCTTCAGGTCCTCCGTATCATCAACGAACCCACCGCCGCTGCCATCGCATACGGTCTCAACAAGAAGGGTGGCGAGTCTCAAATCATTGTCTATGATCTCGGTGGTGGAACCTTTGATGTCTCGCTCCTGTCTATCGACGACGGTGTCTTTGAGGTCCTTGCGACCGCTGGTGACACTCACCTTGGAGGTGAAGATTTCGACAACCGGGTCATTGATTACTTTGTCAAGGTGTACAAGAAGAAGACGGGTACCGACGTCACCACCAACTTGCGCGCCATGGGCAAGTTGAAGCGTGAAGTCGAAAAAGCCAAGCGGACTTTGTCGAGCCAGCAGTCTACACGGATCGAGATCGAGTCCTTTGAGGATGGCAACGACTTCTCCGAGACGCTTACCAGGGCCAAGTTTGAGGAGCTAAACATGGATCTCTTCCGCAAGACCATGAAGCCCGTCGAGCAAGTTATCAAGGATGCGAACGTTAAGAAGGAAGACATTGATGAGGTTCGCGGCTCGTATTTATCGATTTGTGCGATTCTAATGCAGTGGTCATAGGTTGTCCTCGTTGGTGGTTCTACCCGTATCCCCAAGGTCCAACAGCTCTTGAAGGAGTACTTCAACGGCAAGGAGCCTTCCAAGGGTATCAACCCCGACGAGGCGGTTGCCTATGGTGCTGCTGTCCAGGGTGGTATTCTGTCGGGTGAACAGGGCACTGAAGATGTCGTCCTTGTCGATGTCTGTCCCCTCACTCTCGGTATCGAGACCACTGGTGGAGTCTTCACGAAGCTCATCCCCCGTAACACTGTCATTCCTACTCGCAAGGCTCAGATGTGGGTAAAATTTTAATGGTTGAGTTTCATGAACTGACTGGAGTATAGCTTCTCGACGGCTGCTGACAACCAGCCTACTGTGTTGATCCAAGTGTACGAGGGTGAACGTGCGTTGACCAAGGACAACAACAACCTCGGCAAGTTTGAGCTTTCTAGCATTCCTCCTGCACCGCGTGGTGTCCCTCAAATCGAGGTCAGCTTTGAGATTGACGCCAATGGTATCATGAGGGTCGGGGCTTCCGACAAGGGGACGTGAGTACAGTTGCTGGGTATAGGAGTAAGCGAACTAATTTGTTGTTACCAGTGGTAAAACGGAGTCGATCACGATCACGAACGAGAAGGGACGCCTGTCAAAGGAAGACATTGAACGGATGGTTCGCGAGGCTGAGGAATTTGCATCTGAGGATGATGCGAACCGCAAGCGGATCGAATCTCTGAACTCGCTGTCGTCGTTTGTGTTTGGTCTCAAGTCTCAACTTGCGGACCAATCAGGACTTGGTGGCAAGTTGGAAGACGAAGACAAGAAGATGCTCTTGTCTGGGATCAAGGAAGTGACGGAGTGGATCGACGAGAATGGGCAGACAGCGACGACGGATGAGCTGGAGGAGAAGTTGGCCGAGATTCAGAGTGTCGTTGGCCCGATCACGAGCAAGTTGTACGCAGACTCTGGTGCGGACGGTCCGGTGGATGACGACGAACCCTTTTACGACCACGATGAGCTGTGAAAATGGTCGTCTTTGATTAAAATGTGTCTCTTTGTTGTTATTAGCGTTGATCTACGCACTCGAGCCAGCTAATAAATTAGAGCGAACCTATTTGGCGTTGATAGAGTTTAGAGTGTGATGGGCACCGGCGCAATGGTACACGTATGTCAGTGAATTTCCGGGGATGGTAATTATGTCTACAATGATACAAGATGACGTCCAAGAAAGAAGTAGGTATGCAGCCGGAATTATGTACGATGGTGAGTGATGCAATGCGTGGTATGATGGGGAGTGGTCAGTCGTCGTCGTCGTCGTCAATGGGGTAGGCGGGGCGTATCGATCGGTAAGTGGGGAAGGTGGGAGAGTGGTCTTGGTCTGGAGGGACTGCGAGGACGAGACGGAAAGCGTCCTTTCCGTTGAGATAGAATCGATAGAGACGTTTCTCGCGAATGAAACCGAGCGATTCGTAGAGGGAGAGAGCGGGTACGTTGTCGAACTCTGTTTCGAGGACGACCTGGGTGGGTGAGGTCAAGAAACGTGGGAGATGGGCCTGGGATGACTTGCCTCGGTGACCCCACCGAGTTTCATACCTTCGATGGAGCGGCGGACGAGGGTGCTGGCTGTGAGGTGGGTTGAGGGCAATGGTGGTCAGTGGGTGGGGCGGTGAGCTCACCTACGCCGCGTTGGCGCCAGCTCTTGTTTACGCTGAGCATAGCGATGTAGCCTCTGTTTGAGATGTGCTTGTGCATGCTCTGCTTGCACACGATGACGCCTATCGGCACGGATGAACCTGCGGGTATGGCCTGGTAGGGTGGTAAGCGGGGGGGATGTGATCGAGGTTGTCGACGCACGAGGAAGGCGAGCTGTGGCCTTGATGATGATGTGAGTATATGCGTCCTTGAGGGGGGTGGATGTATGCGCTTACCACTGGTGTAGAAAGTAACGATAAGTGTAGATGACGTATGGCTCGCTGAGCTCGCTCTGTACGAGAGACATGATGTGAGGTAGATCTGACTCTCCTACATACTCTCGGTAAGAAATCTCTACGGACATCGTCGTCGCAGAGAACATTAAATTTCCCACGCTCTCTCACCATGGACTCTCTCAGGTCCCTCCTCGCTGCCACACTCGCATCTCGTGCACACCGCGAACAAGACCTCTTTGACGATCTCATCACACACAAGAACTCTCTCAGACAAATATTCAATGTCGGTCAACCATCACAACACGAACAGCGCGAACTACTCTCGGGTGCGCCTCTTTTTACTACTACTACTCAAGCCTTTGCTGACCCCACCGATAGGAAAGATAACCATAGACGGAACCTCTCTCGCAGTCAACGACGACTTTGCACGTCAGGCGACATTCCTCGCACAGCACCTCCAATGCTCAGAAAAATACGTCGCCGCCATCCTCCATCGCGTCATGTCAGACAACCCAAACATCGGTCCCGTCGACTCCATCGAGGCATCCGTCGTCGAGTTTCACCAGCGACGTCGCCATCTCGTAGACTGTCTTCGCTACCTCTTGGACGCGGCTGAGCTCGCGCTGCTCCCCGACGCGCC
>JBBPOJ010000485.1:0-25680 GCA_038091395.1 Leccinum rimulosum
TATTACATTACACAGACCTTTGCCGAAACAAATTTATTGCACTTGTGCCTAGTAGCTACTCATTGGCCGATCAGTAACTGTGGAATGTAGGGATCTACAGCCCATGGGCCAGTCAGCAAACATGCCGAGTTTTCAATTTGGCCGACCGGTCAACTGCGGAGAAAATTGGCCGATCAACCATATGCCAAATTTTCAGTTTTTGGCTGATCAGTCAACTGCGGAAATCTGCATTCACAGCCTATCGGCCAGTCAGAAACATGCCGGATTCTGGTTCCATTGGCCAACCTGTAGTTTTCCGAGTTCTTGTTCCATTGGCCGACCAGTGGTTTTCCGAGATTTTCACTTCATCGGCCGATGTTGGCTGGCCGGTCATTTGCGGTGATTTGGCACATTGGCTAGCCGGTCATTTGCCGAAAATTCTACTGAATGGGGTCCAAGAAGGCCATCAGCATTGCAATTGGCAAGTTTGTCAAGATGCTAATTGATAAGAAGCATTCATTTGAAAGAGTGGTTGATATCTGTTTGATTTTCTCCATGGATCCTTGACTGCTCTAATATGCTTGGACTCTGTTATTGATGAGCAAAGGCCATTTGGTGCACCAAACTCCTGAATAAGTCTCCTGTAATATTGAATGGCATGGATACCTGAAATAGAGATGCCATTAGGATAGAGACCAGTCTCTTCGAAAATGGTACCATGTCTTAAAAGTGTTCAGCTGCCTTATCAATAGAAACTAAGTTTGCCTCAGTGAATTATGAGCTTCTGACCAAATAACAAAAGTCCAGGAAGGCTAAGATGGCTTGTATCATTTGATCAGATAGATAACCTGTAACTGCTGGAAGAAAAACTTATTTAAAAAAATGAGTAAAGCTTGAGCACCTATCATGATGATATTATTATGATATGAACCACATTCTTGTGTTGAAACTAGTTGAAGGCTCGAACCCTCTCCAACAAGTGTCTGTCTTCAGATTCATACAATAGAATTTTTGTGTTTAGTATGGTGCCATAATGGAGTCTGAGAGCCACCAAAACGAATCAATAAATCATGTAGCCACCATACTAAACTATTAAGGGCTGTACAAATAGAAATGCACTTTGTGACTTTGTAGTGCATATGTCACATTGTTCAATGCTCAAACTTATATGGAGTCAGTCTCTTGGAGACTTGGAGTTTTCTTTCTACATGGTTTGTCTTGTTTACTAGTATGAGTCTTTCACGACATTAGATAATGCTGGTGGACACCTGCATAAGAAACAATCAGGCTCACCCCGGAGCTCCAGATCTTGCTTCTCTGAGTTGCTCTCAATTACAATGAAATCTGTCAAAGCCAACTAACAAGAAGCCAACACAAGACATACCTATAGATTTCCAGCAAGCTATTGACAAGGTTGCCATTCTTGAAAAGTGATTACTTACTCGAGACAGGAACAACTCTAGCAAATTGCCAGGTCCTGCTGTGACAAAGAAGTCCCACATTGTCTCTGCGATGGCACAGGTGCTGAGAAAAACTGGCCTAAATTCCACTGGTATGTACCCTTTCCTAATGTAGGTAATTACCTCTCACATTTTGCTGCTAGTGGACAATGGCTAATGTTTTGAGGTCCAGTCTCAAGACCAGTGAAAAACCAGGACCTAACCAGACTTGAACCAATTAGGACTGGACCAACAAAGACCAATGTTTTCGGTCTTTGATGGTTTTGGTGTTGGTTACAGCTGCTGATGATATTTGTAAAGATTACACAAAACCAGTCCAGACTGGTTAAGACCAAATATAACTACAGTAAGAAAAACTATTTCTCAATGTCACTAATGGTAAGATCGACTTCCTTAAACTCTTCGTCAATCTTGTACAACTCCTAAGGACTAGCAGTCAAACAGGACAAGGCAAGAAGGGATGTATGTATGTCATGAGATTGCTATTCTCCCTCATCACTTGTACCCTCATCTGGTTGTTCTCTCCCGTCGTGATCAATTCAATTCCTGGATGTTCTTGACTGATCTCTGTACCCATGAACCAGCCTAATTCCATCAATTTAGTTAGAGCTTCAAGACCCTCAAGCAGTAGAACAGATACCCTTGGTTAAGACTCCCTTGACACCTGCATGAGCAATGGACATCAATAACTCCACTATCAGTGGAAACATCCAAGCCATTGTGGACTTACTTGCACAGGGCAGAGTCTATGGCCCCAATGATCCGCTATTCACATTATGAGAATTATGCATTATACATGGGCATTTTGGCTGGGAGGGGGGTAAATGGTGCTCCCTAGGGTTATGCATTATGAGCAGTTGTACTGTACCTCCATTAACCAGTCCTCTCCTAACCTGGCCTCAAAATCTCCTCCCTCCAACTCTGAACGTGGAGAACAATCAACTACCCCTGAGGCCCGACTGGAGGGTAAAGGGTCCCAAAAGAGGGGCCCTGCAATGACATTGATGAGACGCCGGAGGATGAACTCCGTACGTTCTATCACACTTAATTATTAGGTACCATGACTAATTTACATAAAGAACACATCTGAAAGGACTGGACTTCACCTATTTATGCCTTCTTCGAGGCTATTCTGGCCATTGAGCATGTTGGTACATGTTGATCGCATGTCTTCACGTGCAGTGCCTCGCATGGTTGCAAGGTCACAATTCGCCGGTATCTCAACACTAAAGATGCCCGCTCAACGGGTAATATGCGTAAGCATGCGAAAAAGTGCTGGAGAGACGACACCATTAGTGCTGCAGATGATGCAAAAGATGCCACGGAAGCATGTACCAAAGTAGTTGCCGGCATCTTAAATAACAGCAAGATTACAACGGCATTCGAAAGGAAGAATAAAAATAAACCAACTTACTCGAATATACCATTTACCTGTTTGGAAACCCGGTGTGCCTTGCTGTATGGGGACTGGTGTGACTGACGAGCCTTGACTGTGTCTGGATAGTGCAGACATTGTGCGCTGGGTGGCAGAGAACGTGTGGCCATTCTTAACTGTCGAGGATCGGGCTTTTCTCGCACTTATAAGACGGGAAGGCCAAATTACTATGTACTGTCTCGTTTCACTGTTGTGCAGGATGTACGCAATGTGTTCACGCGCACACACAACCAAATTGCTAGGATGTTAAAGGTATGTTGGTCATTCTGCCTGAATGCATGAATGCACTGAGCACGACGTACCAGGTTTACAATAGTAAACTCAGCATCACCACGGATGCTTGGACTTCACCAAATCACCGAGCCCTTGTGGCAATTTTCATCCACTTGGAGAACAAAGGAGGGGCACTGATGATGCTGTTAGATCTGGTCAAAGTTGATAGGGTATGCATGGGACTTACTGGATCGAGCTTGTTCCTGATCAAGAAGTGCAGATACCCCAGGGTATACCCACGCTCATCCCTAGACCTCCCTTGAAGCTTTCGCTGCTTCAAAACCTTGCCTTTAGGACCTACAAACATTAGCAGATGAGATCACACTCGAATATGTTGCTTCACATCAACTCTACAGGATGCAAAGGAAAGCTCCCCATGAAAGTGACATGCAGTTCGAAAATGCACTATTGCTGAACAAATAATTTCTTCTCTATGAGGAGATCTCATACACAATGAATCTTGGTGATATTGGATGGCTCAAGACCTGTCTCGTATCATGGATTGCAATTTTGAAGGCCATCAGAAAACACAAATATGCAACACATATGACAAACTTTCTTTTGAATATCCATTTTGTATATCCGGCTGGTCTTTTAAGTGAGTAAGAATGACCACTCGGACAGTGATATCAACTTACTTTTGTTCAGTTCCAAACATGCTATACGGTACCACATACTCATCAATCCTACTGGCGGCAATAATAAGAAGTGGAGGCCCTGGTATTGACTGGTGTGTTGAGCTGAAATTCTAACCTGTTCACAAAGATAAATGGTAGAACTGATGTGAAAATATGCCAATGGGCTCACGATTCTACCACTGCCACAGGTTAAGAATGGTGGTAAAGGGTCTAACCGTACAGTAGAACAGATCCTCCTCGAACCACCACTCGTTCAAGCCTACCATAACACCCAGGCTACCATACAGAAGAATTTTCTACATACCCATCTAACAACAAAACACGGAGATCCAGATATGTCGAAAACATTCACAAGTCTAGCTAACATATTGGTATTAAGTTTGCCACATATAGTCACACTGGATAGGAAAACTCGACATGAAATTCCAGACCTGATAGACAAGGGTCGAATGATGATGGAGAAAAGAGGATCCAACGAGGCCAATAGCGGTGAGGAAATTGGAGATGAGCCCGAGATCAGTAGACCACAGATAGATGATATTGTTGAATTGGTAAGTTCCGAAACTTCTTACACCTTCGGACTCTGCCCACCCCTGTCATGGTTGCCAGCTTGGTAAATCCCATGAGCGTCCTGTTGGTCCTTCTGACAAACGCTCTTCCCACAGTGTCCTTGGTTTAGTTCATACTGATCTTATCGAGCTTCCTACTGAATCCTGCCTTCGTAATCGCTGGATTCTTACTTTCATTGATGATTGTAGTGCTTTTGCTTTTTTTGCATTTCTTCATCACAAGAGTGATACTCAGTGACTCTGTCCACTTTCATGACTTGGTTTTGCATGCGGAGACTGTTACTAGTCTTCCCGTTACCTCTGTACGTTCTGACCGTGGGGGGAAATATTTAGGACAGGAGCTTTTATCATTCTTCACATCCAAAGGTATCTCTCATCAATATTCTATTCCACATCTACCACAACAAAATGGTCGAGTAGAGAGATTTGAATGCCACCTAAGGCTGTAAGATTTGACCTTTGAATTTGGCATTTACCACATTGTGCGTTACAGGATTGATGGATTCTGCCACCCCTGCCAAATTGGCTGACATGTCAGTGACACCGTTTTCACTGCCAGCTGTCTGACATTGAAAAGATAGGAGCACTTTGGCCTCTTTTGGATTACATAAGTAAAAGGGGCATTCCTGGCTGTGTCTATAGGTCAGCAAATGTTAGCAATTGCCATTGGGCAATATTGACCAATCAGAAGCCTCGTATCGCTGGCTTTCCGCAACCATTTTGATTATATTTTATCCAGATTTGATCAGATTGATTAAATTGTCGGACCATTGGAATCAGAAAAACAGGGGCTATGACTTTTCTGGTGACACCGAAAAGGAATAATGAGTTTCCTTTTTGGCAATAATGTTTCGCAGATTAGGATGCAGCCTATTTCTTCATACTACAGCCCTACGGGCAATCCTGAACCCTGAAAATACTTGTCACAGTGACGACCGAGAATTTGGAGCAGTAGCAGCAGCAATGGTCGTTTGACACTCCAACTTTGCATCATGCAGCCCAACCGTATCCCTCAACCTCCGAGATATAATCTCAATACTATACCCCTTGGTATGACTACCAATCCGCCCGATTGTCTCCGCACTCCAACACGACACGAATGCAACGCACCAGATCAAGACTCCATATCCGGGTCAACGCACCCACGAACCGCCTCAACACTCATAGATTTGGAGGAGCAGCCTGTGCCGGCGACAACACACCATCGCTTGACGCCTCGGTGTACCGCGCCACATAAAAACATCTCTGTCGTACCTGCACTGGATTCATATAGTGTCGGCGAACAAGAGAAAACAGAAAACCTACTGAGCACCGTCTTAACCTCGTTCTGGAACGCGTGCATGAGCCGTTGGTATGCTTTATGAATCAACGACCGCTTCTGTGCCATGTCGAAGTCTTGCAAGAACGCTGGATCTGAGATGCAAACAACCTGCAGATGATTCAGTCTTTTGGTATTTCCCAAGAGACCACATATGACCCACCTCTTGTATATGACCCACCCAAATATGATGATCACGGGAGGACAGCTTCGCCGAGTGATTTGTTAATGTCACCGCCAGTTCGTTGCACAGTCCATTCAACGCCTGGATCGAAAAAAATACTCACCAATCACATGAGTTGGCCGTTCTTCATGTGTCAGCACCGACAATACACCAATGAAATCTCGGGCGGTAAACTCGCTGGCGGCACCGAGATACTCGATCACTGCTCGCTTGAGCAACAGCCGCTCTGATTAAACCGCTGGATCTCACAAGGCAAAAACTTCATCTACGAGCGCGTGAGCCAAGGCACAGGACCTTCAACGACGACAAAACGCACCCATAAACGACTGATCCTCTTCCGGCCTCACCTCCAAAAACTCACACCGCGACAAGATCAGGAGGATCTGCGCCTCCAACAACTGCTCCGCACCCAATCACCTCTGTGTCATGTGCGTGAACAAGGACATCTTGGCCTTGCAACATATAACGGAATTAAGTCGTCTATGCAATCTGTCAGTCCACACACACGGAGAGACTCGAAACGGCTTGATGCACCCGGATCCAAGTTATCTGTCCCATATAGAATCTGCAACCTTTCGTCAGTCGGTGTCGTCGTTGTCATGTTGTCGTGTCGTGGTGTTCTCAACACGTTGTGTCGTCGTCGTCCCGTCGTCGTCCTGACACCCTTAAGCCGCTGTGGGGATGCACTGGTAGCAGGGAGATGGCTTCAAGAGGGGTTGGGAGAAGGCCATCATGATAAGAAGTGTGACCAAAAGAGCTTGAAAAAGGCATGACTAAGCATTTCCTAAAAGGGCCTCAAATGTCAGACAAGAATGTCGCATTGATAAACCTGAACCCTTATACAACGGCCCTACGGGCAACCCTGGACCCTGTTGCCGCCACTGCTGCCATTTTTTTGTTAACCTGTTTTGTTGCATTATACTATACTAAATCGATCGATTCGTCTGTCACGCGTCACACCGGCCCCAGAATGACGAAATTTTTTCGTCGGTCATGCGTCACAGGCCCGGCTGACGAATTGTTTCTGCGAGCGTAAATATAAATAGTTACTTAATTAATTGATAACTACAAGAAAGGAAATACGATATTTTAGCCGAGTCCTAGGAAGGGCCGCAGACATGCTCGACCAGCCAATCAAAGTGTAGAGCGATCAGAGTCTCTACGACTCGGTTGCGTTGCGGATGTAAATATGTGGTGCTTGATTTCCAGGTCTGACGAAATGCCGAAAATTTTGGCGTCATAACGCGTCACACCGGCTGACGACGAACGAAACTCCGGGTAGACCTTGTCACGCGTCACACAGGCTGACGAATCGATCGGGCTAGTACAGTAATGTGGATAACACACTGAGTCTCGGATGTCATCAAGATGAGGCGGCAAAACTTGGCGCAACTCAGTGGGCTCTTGAGGGAAAATAGCCACATTACCCCTACTGAACAGCTGAGAGCTCTCCTCCAGTACATATCCACCTCGACGACCTTTCCAAACATAATGGTGCATAATGACCGACGACTGACAGCGCGAAATCAACGTCCACTGGAAAGGAGACTCGGACAACAGCGTGAAATTGTCGCCGACTTCTGAAAGCAAGGCATCATGACCATAATACAAAAAATTTGCGAGTGCAAACATAGGCTATTGGGGTCTACGGCCCAACAAGCTATGTTTGCAATGGTTAGTACACAGCCAAACATCTCCGAGTCCATTACATTCAGTATCGAGTAACCCGTTAGCATGCAAGATGGCATTATCATATGTGGCACACAATTTATATGAACGAGGCATGGCATGAGGAGGAATGCAGTCTGTACGCTTGTCAGGAAAAATGCCCTGTTGAAGGTCGCAATCATCTGTAGCATCTGATTCTGCGCTGCGAGCGGTAGACACATTTAACATCTGTTGGTGTTCACAATACCGTTGTATAGTTAAATCCAACCAACTTCACTGAGTGTGATCCGATTCGTTTGCATACGCCGAGTTCTGTCGACCGCACACAGATTCATCGCACACGACCTGCCGCTCTACCTCGCACGATGGAACAGGAGTGAAACACACCTGCGGCACTCCATAAACTTGACGGCGTGCATGCTTGTGCACCCGAAATTCCAAAACTAACAGCGGACATACACAATCTGGTCCATGCAACCAGAGCGCATCTCGCAGCCATGCGACCTTGTCGCGCTTGTTACTGGCAACACCATGAGCTGTACACACAACATGCGAAGTTGTTTATGCGTCAAAAAAGGAAACTCCAGAACCAAATCTACAATACTCGGTACAATAACCGACATTCGAGGACCGCGCGGATACAACGATCCGGGATCAACCTGTTAGGAAAAAATTCCCTCAAAATCGAATTCTTGTCTTAGGGCAACAAAGGAGATCCACTGCTCAGTCGTGGAAATATTCTCACCAACAATGACCCACATATACAAAATGACAACCAAAGTCGAGCGACGCACCCGGGCCATTACTCTCTATAGAGTGACAGTTTTGTATCAGAGTAGGCAGGGAAATTTACGAAATCAAGACAGCGGGTCTGTTAAAGCTTATGACAAATGATAAAGCGAGGTTGTCAGCGGCTTCGAGAGGGGTTCTACAAGGCGGCGCAACAGCATGCACAAGAAAATACTTCCAAAAATAGCTCAAAAAACGAACACGGCAAAACATTTCCTAAACGAGCCCAAATGGCAGACAGAAAATGCGCCCTCCATAAACCTGGAACCCTAAAGGGTCCAGGATAAGGGTCCAGGAATAGGGGCATGTTCCTGTTCTGTTCTTGTAAATTACATAAGCAAGAAGCGCACCACATGCAGCCACTACTACAACATTTCTATTTTGGAAATCTCACTCATTACATGTTTTGCCCCTCATTCTCCTGCCTGGCATTATACATTGTGTGAGTGTACATAAATAGTATATATGCCATAATAAACCATTCCCACCACTTCAATGGAGTTCTACATGCTTCTAAGAGATGTGAATAAAAATAGGGGGAAAATAGAAAACATATCCGCATTTTCGACACTTTCAATATAGGGGCTCCAAAAGTACATCCCCACATCCCCTTCACATATATCTACTACATATCAAAAGGACTTGGGACTGGGATAAAAGCCTGTGATGTTATGAGATGTTCTCCTCCTGACCCTTTGTTTCTCATTGCAGTCATACAGTGGATGCTGCTGGCTCGAAAATAGGGGTCACATCTTTGTATATGTATTCCCTTGAGATTTATTACTTTGGCTGATTTATTGGGCTTTCTGATGGGTCACAAATCAACATTTTCGACATTTTCAGTATTTAGAGAATAGAAAATAATATATTGCACATATAGTCAGGGCAACTCGATGGGACTCTGAGAGACATATATATACAATCATCCCACCGTTTTGGAGACATTCCAACTTGAATTGAAGGCAGGAGGAGTCAAAGAAGCTTTAGAAGTGTGGAAAATATAAAAAACATCAAAACATTTAAATGACATCATGGGCAGTACTGATGGCTTGCAAATATGCATGGAGCATCATATTACATTCATTATCCTGACTTCTATCACCTCACATAATCAACTTGACTTTTTTCAGGGTCTCAATTCACCATTTTCGAGATTTTCAGTAGTTGGGGAATAGAAGATTATCCATGACATATACCATCAGGGCAACTATATCAGCCTCTCTTACATATGTAGGTACCCTCCTCCAATCATCAACCGAAATTGAAAGCAGGAGGAGTAATGTACATGCATGGGAAATAAATACAAAACATCGGAGACTTTGAAAACATGACATTGTGAGCTCCACAATGCATTTCAAGGTATTCCAAGTAGGATATGTTTCTGTAATGTGTCTGTATCCTAAACATGCATAATACACATGTGTTATTTTTCTCCTACACAATGCACTTTTCACAGTGTGATTCATACATAATGTGTAGTATAGTATGCATGTTTGCGATCTTTGCATTGTAGTTATATGGATCATGATGTGCATATGTCACCTTATGCTTTTATAAATAAGATCAACATATCCTACCACTTATAATGACATGTTTTTCAAAGTCTCTAATGTTTTAAATTAATTTCCCATGCTGGTCAATATGTTGTTTCACTCCTCCTGACTGCACATTTGGTTGGAATATCTTCAAACTGATCGGAGAGTTGTAGCTATGTGTATACCAGAAGCCCATTCAGTTGCCCTGACCATATGTGCAATGTTCTATTTTGTATCTCCCAAATACTGAAAATCTCGAAAATGGTGATTTGAGATCCTAATAAGAGCCAAGTCAATTATGTGAGGTGATAAAACTCAGAATATGAATGTAAAATGATGTTCCATGGATTTTGCAAGCCATCAGTGCCACCCATGATGTCATTTCAATGTGTTGATTTTTTGATATATTTCCCACCCTTCCAGGAGGCTTCTTTGACTCCTCCTGCTCTCAATTCTTGGTAGAATCTTTTGAACCTGATGAAAGAACTGTATCTGTTACAAACCCCTTCCATTTTTCACTCCTGATCTGCACATTCTGGCATAGTGCCTAAATGCTCACATCCCTACTTCATTTCAATCCTCTCGCACTTCATATCCATAATGGTAGCTCTTCACACATTCCAGTACACTCCCTAAATGCGCGACTCCTACCAGTCTTGATCTGCGGATTCAGGCATAGTACCTAAATGTGGAGTTTGCAGTCATGCACATGGCATCCATGTTCACTAATATCTATCCCTAGTAATACTAAACGGCTATATTGACACACACCTTCAAAGTCGCATTGTAGTATAGCCTTTGTAGCACGGACCAAATATTGTAGTATAAAATGTGAATGCAACCAACAGAACAAGCTATAGTCTAATCAGCAAATCCCCCAAAATCCCACAGAAACCCACAGAGATCCACAGAATCACTACTGGAACCACAGAACCCCCAGAACCCCACAGAACCCTACAGATATGACCACTGGAGCCACAGAAACCCCCAGAGTTCCACAGAGCCACAGCCACCACAGCCACCCTCTCCAGATCCACAGAACTTCACAGCACACCAGCACTCCCCAGAAGTTTCCAGAACCACAAAGTATTAACCCCTAACTAGATACTAACCAAGCATATCCAGGCTCACTAACCAGACATAACAAAGTAGGAATCCTAACCAGACACTAACCAATGTGTTACCTGAGTACCTCCTAACCAGATCTAACCAATGTCTTCCCCAATATCACTAACCCCTTCTAACATTGTGTTGCCTCCTAACCCCCCTCTTGTCTCCCCTAATATCCCTAACCCCCCTAACCAAATCTAACCAATGTCTTTGCCAATATCCCCCCTATCCCTAACCCCCCCTAACATTGTTTGCCTCCTAACCATCTAACCAATGTCTTTGCCAATATCCCCCCCAATATCCCAAGAAATGATTCCCATGATTGGATTCCATTATACCTGATTTTGTCCGATTTTTCCCACCACTGTTTGGCTTCACAAAAGCTCATCTATCATAAATCTCGAAAATGGCTATCTCTCAGCAGTATGATGTCCGATCTTGGCGATCTAATGCTTGGATGGAGGCTATCAATCCCCTCCACATATCTTCCAGTGGCATCGAACCACAGATCGGAAGTGGTTGGATGCGATAAGCACAAATGCTTAATCACAATTTCTTCAAAAATGACATCTGACACTAAAATGGTTATATCTCGGTCGCATCTGCACCAAATCACATGATCCATGATTCATATGGAGGTTATTCGTACACACTACCTCCGATACAGCCAACACTAAGCGTGTAATTCACATGGTACAAATTTGCGAAACACATTCTTGGTCAGTGCTGGGTTAGGAGGCCAAACACTGTTGGTCTGGGTTGAGAGGCAAAGATTGGTTAGGACTAGTTAGGAGGAAAACAATGTTAGGGGGGGGTTAGGAGGCAACACAATGATAGGAGGGGGGTTAGGAGGCAACACAATGTTAGGGGGGGTTAGGGATATTGGGGGAGTGTGCTTGGTCATGTATGGTTAGTGTCTGGTTAGTGTGCCTGTTCATCATCTGTAGCAAGATGTGTAGCCAAATGTGTCAAGCAATGTAGCAGAAAGACTTAGCAGAATTTGTGTTGTGTTGCTGACATAACTTGCCATATTTGTGTTGTATTGCTTACAAATTGTAAAATTTCGAAGTCAGCAGCCACCAGGTATATAAACCCAGCACTCTTCAATTTTAATTCCCACACTCTTTCTTCCCTCAACCACTACCATCCCTCTTCATTACCACAACACTTCAACACCACACCACTTCCACTCTATTACACTTTATCCACTACTGTATACTACTATTTGTGCTTATTTGGTAAGTGCCTCACTGTTTTTTTGTATACAGTTACTAACTTACCTCCACTTTTCTTTATAGACTTTGTATTTGGATTGGAACTTGGTAGTAAGTGTTATGTTACTTTTTTGTCACCACTTACTAACCATTCTTTGCTTTCCTTTGTAGACTTTATGCTATAGAGGGTAAGTGCTATACCATATATTGATAGTATAGTGTAGTATATTAGTCCAGTAAGATTACTATGTCCACTTTCGATAGTCTATCATCATGTAGTAGTAATAGTGTAATTTTGCAAATGAATAATCCAAAATTTTGATATTTTTATTGCTATACATTGTGAGTGATCTGTATATATCCTAGAGGTTCACAGATATAGGATGTCTCTAGAGATTCCTAGAACCTCACAGAGCCTCACAGAGGCCACCGACCTCCACAGATTCCCACAGTCTGGTCTACTTTCCCACAAACACCCACAAAGCCACAGATTCCCACGGTCCCACAGTAGTAGTCTTGTTCTCGTTGGATTCCCTTTAGCGACTGTCCTCCTCTTTAGCTTGTGTTTAGTATTAGGTGTACCAGACGCTGTATAGTGTCTAGAGGTCACCTTCATTAGAACAAGACTACTCTCTCGTCTCTCACACCTACCCATCGCCGGTACACACGACAACCACTTCTTCTCTACTACCTCATTTCCTCGACCTGCCGCATAGGCTTTAAATACCCATGCTTGGATAGCGGTTGCCTGACTTTAACGGCTCAAGAACACAACTCGATTACAGTGTTCGCTTTGGTGATCAGTAGTCCACATTCGAGTGGGAGCAGTCCATCAGGAAAAAGTGTATGTTCTATATATCACCATTTGGGTCTCTCTGAGGTCATTTTGTGCTATTTTTGTCCCCACCCTAGGCCTGCGAAACGATAAGTATATTGAGTCAAATCCATGTTCACTTATGTAGTCAATCAAGTTTGCCTTCTTGTCCACGTCACCCTCAGTTGACTTGATCAGCGACCTCAAAGCCGCGTCTTTCTGATCAGCCTCTAGTAGAGCCTTCCAACAAACATCCTCTCTTTGGACAGCCAAAGGAAAACTGTCAGTGAGGGAAACATAACAGCGAACCAAACTGTGTACCAGTTTCGCCAACTTATGAGATCGAGGGCTAGTGAAGTTCACCAGCCTGACCTTTTGGCCTTTTGTGTGACAACAAGTGGTGCTTGCAGTGTTTTTCTCATCGTCCTGTGGGCCCACTACAATCTGCATTAGCAAGCAGAGGATAGAGTCAGCATACTAATTTTAGGGCAACAAAATTTTACTTCTTGATTTCGTGGTCAAAGGCAACAACTTGTTTCTCTTTGACCTCCAGATGGATCCTGCTCATTTGTATTTTCCTGGTCACAGTTGTTCTGGTCAGCCTGACCATCATCAACATCACCTATGGATGGATTACTCTAAAGAGAATCCAAATTTGTGTTTCGGCCTGAAGAAAGTCTGGAGTGCTGCCTAGAATGATGGCAGGCTGGACGAGTCCAAATCCGAGTCTTCTTCTTCATCTTGAGCATACCTCCCTTGCTCCTGGTCCTCAGTTTCCTCTTCTTCGGCAAGGAGTATAGCAGTCCGCTTTTGAATCTCTAGAAATGCCCTTGGATAAGTACCTTGAATACAGCATTACTGACACTTACTTTGCTTTTCCACTTCAATTGCAGTGGCAGAGGCAGCTTTGCGTTTGACCTCAAGTTGTTTGAGCATTTTTGCCTCTTCAGTACTTAGTCCAGAATGACCTCCAATACGCTGCTTGCCTTTCAACTTTTGCAGGGTGGTGCAGGGGATGGGCTTGCCACCCTTGTGGGGCCCCGTTTTTGTGAGCGAGTAGCCTGCATCATGGTGATAACAATAAAAACACCATTGAGAGTGAAGGAGAGAAAGAAGAAAACTGAACTTGAAAATTGAGCTTACTGGAAAATATACTTGGTGCGGCGATTCTGAAGACCTAGAACATTCAACAGAGGCACATCGGTAAAAGCTCTGAGGTGTACGTCACTGGGCTACTGGGACCTCCGTCAAGCAAGTTGGATTTAGCTCCAGGTATATACAACAAAAGATTACTTTGGACTTATATATTTGTTGACCCGCCTATGAAAAATTTGCTTGTACTCCAACTGTTCTCCTCTGTCACCCAATGAATGAATGAACGATCGCTCTGAAACGTGAAAGATGCTCCACTGCCCACATAGTCGAGATTGAAATGTGTAACACTATGAGACTAGAAGGACGCAAAGTCCCCGTTACCCAGTTCCAGAACCAGGCCAGGCTCTTTGAGGGCCAAAGCGCCACCTGTGAAATCCCCGAGTGCCAAAACCAGACACAGATATTCATCCCCTACATCCCGGTGACCTTCAGTGCATACGTTGATGTTGAGAACAAAAGACACGAAGGGCAATACAAGGCTGTCCAGTTGGCCTGGAAGTGATTCAACGACCTCAACCAGAGCTTTGTACTCTGCAGGTAATTTCATTTGTAGCTGTGCAATCATGGATGTTTAGCAAACAGATATACGAGACCTGTCATAACATACCGCATCCTTGATCCACATGAAAACATCTACGAAAGCAGCTGATAGATTGTCGTACAGTCGCTTGTAGTTTTCAAAATCTATTGACATATAAGGGAGAAATTGTGAAGTATTCGTGCGTGTGACATGGGTTTTCTGGAGTTCGTGTGGGTGAATATCTGCTGGTGCGTCATCTCCCTAAAGAGAATATTAGCAAGTCAAGTCTTCGAATAATAGAACTAACCAAGTCTAACTCACGTGTGTGGTATATTTGTTATACCAAGCGAAGTGGACACAATGAAAGGGCACATGGTCCAAGCTATTGCGCAACATAAATCCACCGTCATCTTCCAGACAAGCAGAGAGCTTTGCCACTAAGGTCTCCTTCAATCGCAATGGCATGGCGTTGCAGACAAACAACATCAACGAACCATCTGAGTTGCGAATCTCGAGGCCTCTATTCTTTGTTATCAGCTCTGGCAGAAGCTCTTTTGGGACTTCTTATTCTTGAAAAGATGTTGCAGGTATGTGTATGTACGAGTTCTTTTCTTTTTTGGAACCTTGTTGGTAAAAGCTGTCGAGCTTCAAGTTTGAGAAGTAAGCAAATAGCACAACAACAAAAAATATGTACTCACTACTGCTGTAAGATGGTCCTGATCCTTTACAACAACCCCTTTGGCAGCGGCCTCCCTCTGTATTTGGGTCCAAATTATATTTGTGGCTGCATCAGGACAAGGGTTGGTTTTGTTGGCAGCGGCATCAGGGCTGTAAGTGGTTTGTATCTTGATGACGGGAAATTGCAATGACGGGCACGATGGTGCTGCAGGGCCAGAAGGGGAGGACCGGGAGACGGAAGAACGAGAAACGGGTGATGAAGATGATGGAAGTGTTGTGTGTATCGATAGAGTGGGAGCAAGTGCTGGCATAAGCAACGACCCTCCAAGAAGGTTGCTGACGATGTGGGTGGTTTCGATACTCCCTCTGCAAGCCTTCCAAACACTCCGGCTACACATAGGCAACGTGAACGATCTAAACCAGAAGGTTCGTCAGAAGTACATTTGGACAAAATGGAGCTCACTTCATTCTTAGCCCATTGAAGAGCCAATCAGATGCAGTCAAGTCCATACAATCATGTTCCTGGAACCCTCCAATACAAATTTCATCAGCATTTCTGTTTGAATCTTGGCCAGGGTCGGTATGATGGCTCAGTGGTGAAGTAAGCTTCGATACTCTGAAAAGTCAAGTTCGGAAGCAACACCACAAACCAGGACTTGATCTACTCAGGTCCTGGTTGCCAGCACTTGGGCAGTCCGAGTCGTTGCAGGCTTGGTTACCTTAAGAACAGTTCAACACATTCCGAATGGAGAGTAACCATGGGCCTGGATTGTGAGAGGCGGAGCTAAAGTTTGCGGTCGATAGTGTGGCTAGTAGCGCGCGTGCACTGATGTGGGAAGCCTGGCCAACATATTCGCTGGCTTTCCATTGGACTTGAGCTGGGAGAGCTTTGCTGTTATGGCAGCACGGCACCTGGGAGTGCTTTTTAGTAGCTTGCTGGAGAGAGCCTGTCACGGTAACACTTTCCTGCTCCTCATTGTGGTGGGGTTTGGTGGGGCACTTTTCAAGTGCTCCTGTAGTTTAGATATCTTGGAAGTGGTGGGAATTGTGGTGAGGACTTCTAACAACAGAGTCATTTCCAATTGGGAAAACGTGACGGCGTACATTGTGATGCTGTTTCGAAATGTGTGAGCACGAGGTGAGGCAGTGCAGAGAAAGGAAGTGAGAGAACTGGCAGCAATGTCGTAAGGCGATTTTCTTCCACAACCTTGTTTCGAGCTTTCCCAGCAGTACTACTTAGGTAAGCGACTGCTAACATTAGTAGCAGTCGTCTTATCCTAGTTTTTCCTAATGTCATTCAAGTTAGCATTAGCAAGTCAAGCGCGTACTCAAACACAGCACCCCCCTTCTTCTAGGACCTATCCAACTCCACATGGGTGTCGTCGGAAGCCTTTTTGGGTAGTATGAAAGCGCCTCGCCGGATGTGAGATGGCAACTCATTTCGGGTGAGCGGTAAGTTCTGTTTGGCCTAAGTACCAGAGGTCGCTAATATGGGCTATGGCATCAACTGATCAACGATATTTGGAAGGAACACGTGGCAGGGCCGTACCACATATCTACCCACAGCTCTGCTGTTGGTGAGGGCGTATTGAAAGTCTTCTTTTCCCCAACTTCCCTCTGAGTCTCTCCCGTATGCCAACTTGCAGCGGCTGTGTCTCAAAGGGAATATCGCCTTTCAATTCAAACATAGACTCAATGACACGCATGAGGAAAACCGGCTCTCACCAGCAGGTCCAATGCCCGCCCTTTCGCTTCACGGTAAATGTGCCTCTAGTACGTGGACGTTACTTTAACTATACTCCTCTATTCCCTTCCCTTCCAGTCGCATTCGTTCTTTCAGTCCCACACCTATCCTCAACCTTCCCTTCTGCACTCGGTCACGGATCCTCTGGCCAAGCAAGAAATGTGGGGTCCCGTCGCTAACTACGGCATCAACCACGCCAGCCTGCTGCAATACATGGGCTTTGCCCAAGCGATATATCCAACACCAGGAAGCTCCATTGCAGGCGCTCAATCACATCCTCGCCAAAATCACTTTGAAGAAGATGTACGTTAACCAGCACTGGGTAGAGCCGCTGTTGAAGGGTCCTTCTTCCTCCGAAGAGGAAAAGGCATTGTTTTTCAACTGGGTGAGTCTGTACAACGAAAGTACGGAGGGTTGCGCTGATGCCAATTTGTAGGTGATACTCAAGGTGATCCGCCGCTTTTCTGGCAAAGTCATTGCAATACAGAGAATGACGACAAGAGAAAACCCGGCGATGTGGTTCTCGTTCCCTCGATATATGAGGAGGTCCTCAACATCCCCATCAGCGCCATCTTGTCCTACTGTGAGGTGAAATACATATACAAGAAGTGCCTTACCAATCAGGCACTCCTGCAATTGACGGAAATGGAACCAACTCTCCCTCGCTTGCTTCCTTTGTGGCTGCATATTATTCACAGAACCTTTCGATATCAATGACAACCCTATCGATTTCCTGAACATTATCCTCATCTTGAGCTCGGATAATTGTCCAGCATGGACTGGCTTTGACAACAAATTTCCTATCAACTTCTCCAGCACCTTCACTTATCGCTTCGAGCTTGAAGCTCCCTCTCTGGTCACCCTCCCAGCAACCAGTGAAGCAGTTGCAGTGGAGACTATCCGGCCGCTTTTCCGTGCCTTTGGAATGGAAGGCACAGGGACTGCACTGAGGATGTCGTCCCCTCTTGGGACTGTCAAGATGCCGATGGTTTGGTCCAACAAGCAGGAGTGCTAGGAGATTGGGGGTCAGCTCAAGATATAGAGTCACAAGCGCCGTCAGAGCTGAAGCAGCAAGGATTCATAACGGTGAGGCAGTTTTAATATATCTTTTTACCCTCTCAACCCATCTATTCATAGGGTACCTTCCCCTTCATCGCAATGGCACTTCTCTCGGCCAAGGGCCAGAAGGGTGAAATTCCCCATACCGCCCACCACAATCTGGAATCCTTTTTCTGGGTTCTGTGGTCTCTGAGCATTAACACTTCCGGCCCAAACGGCAAATCACGAATCACGACAATGGCTGAGTGGCACAGATACTATTGACCGCGACTCCTCCGAGTCCGATGATGACGGTCATACCACAAACCTTCCGAGTCCCATTCCACTGTGACATCCCCATGTGCTGCACTCTCCAATGCTCAGTTCATTCCCACCACTAACAAGCTCGCAACCCAGGCCTATCCAGGGACAAGTCGCTATGCCGCTGACGTCAATAACACCCCTGTACCAGTATGGGTAATGCGAGGGCAGTCACTGACGACTTATCAAGAGGTCTATATGTGGAGACTTGGAGCAAAGAAGGCTTCGGTGTGTGATCCTATTAGCCCTTACTTCTTGCAAGGAAAAGGGAGGCCAGCATTCAGGGAAGGAATGTGCCGCCTTTTTCAATACTTCGCACCGTCTTCGTCTTCGCAAGCTCCCGAGGGTTCAAACATCACTCACAAGCAGTTTATTGATGTCCTTCAGGATATGCAAGATGCCATTGATCCTCAAGAAGACCATCTGTCAGCCGAAGAAGTCCAGAGAGCTCAAGCGGAATATGAGAAATCTGCAAGCCTTAGGAAAGAAATGGTTTTGCCAGTGTCTGTTGCCTTCCTCAAGGGTAACTCAAAGTCGCAAATGGGCAGCAGCATGACGGATCAAACGACAAAGAGTGGCGCATCTACAGGAACGAAACGAGGGACAGATGATGCGTTCCCAGCCAAGGCCAAGCGCGTCTGTTCGTCCCAACAGAACCCCGCTGCTTTGCGTTCTCGATCTTCTGAGCTGCTTAACGGTTATGAATTCGTTCAGGACACTGGAAGTTCAGCTGGGCCATCGACTCAGAGAAGTACCACAAACATGAGGAACATTACCAGAAGGCGCTGAACTTGTTCTTTCTTTGCCTTTTTTCCCATCGATTCATTTGCCCTCGTCTAGTTTTATCTCCTTTTTGAGATTTTTTTTCTGTATATCCTCTACGTCCTGAGCCACAGTTTTATTATGATCCATGTTTCAGCACACATATTACAATGGAATATAAATATTTGAAGCTATGGAATAGCCAGAATAATATCCCAGCCTATACTGAGCTCGCTGCTAGTAACCGCATACCCACGTCCCGCTTCTTCTCTCCTGTAGCCCTCACCCATGTCCCGCCTTGCCCTTGACTTGCCCCATCCCAGAACCTGCAAACGGGAACAACACAACAAACGGCGTACGCTGCAACTCATCTCAAGTTGTAGTGCACATCGCTGGTTGAGCTTATTTTCCGAGCACGCCGCTGCACCCACAAACCGTACTTGCAACTGCCTACCAATCTTTTTTTGGCTGGTAGTCCATTCGGGGTACTTCTCTCAGTCCGTCAGCTCTCACGTCCTTTTGTGCACTTTTCACTATACAAATCTCTGATATACCATGCAAAGTCTCCTCCACAACCTCAACGTTGATGACCCCCTCTCTTGTCCAGCCTCCTCTGCCCTCACTCGCATTATCGACACCATTGGCTATGATCCTATGGTCGTTCAGCCTCAACTCGGAGCCAATAGCGAGATTGATGGAAAAAGCATTCGCTGTATTCCGGATATTCTAATTAGCCTTGAGAACCACTCTGGATTGTAGAATGTGCTTTTACTCAAACCAGGGAGCAAGCCATCAAGAAATTTGAATGGTGCATCGCAGATTTCTCAACCGTTTACGCGTTAACATTAGTCAACGTGACTGAATGTCCAGAATTCAAAAGTCCTGCAATGAAGTCAACAAGCTTTTGAACACTATCTCGCCTCCCCATTCAATCCTATCAACAATGGTCGCCCGGAAACTGGAGAGAGAGCCCGATGGGTCCAGTTATCATCGATGGACACAGATGGGCGTCCTGCTCTGGCATTGAGATCGAGGTCTGGATCGCGAAGCCGGGTAAGATCTTGGATCTATCTGACCGGGATGATTCGTGTTATGCATTCGGGGTACGTCGTGTCTTAACATTACTCTCGATATATTTACAAAAGTATACTATTTTAGTCACTTTTTCCTCAAATCAATACCCAGGCTGTTGACGGTATGCTTAGCAGGGCAGTAGAACATGTCGTTCGAGACCGTATTCTTGCCGTCATGGAAGATGTTGCGGTGAGTCAGTCCTCGTGTAGCTTTGAATTGATCGCTTACTCTAAAATGAAAACGGAAAGGCCACTGACTTGGATGGTAGGAACGAAGACCATATGCAGTGCCTCGCTGCCACACATGTTTGGAGTGCATCCACCAATCCCTTGCCAGTTAGCGATAATCTGATCCATTGGTGTGATACAGGTGGAACTCGAGCTGTGATGATTTCCCCCCCACCAACCATGACTATCTTACATCGCAATGTTTCGTTTTAGTAGCCATTTGTACTAGTTCCCTCTACTTGAATATCAGAACTTCGCTCGAGGTTGAATTGTGTCACGCAATCCTGTGACCTGTGACAATCACATACTCTTTTGCCATGACCGAGGCAGGTCACCCGACACCCATCCACCAGACATCTGACACACATTCCCACTCCCTCCTCATGCTCAATGTGCTCCCCATCCAGATTGGTCCACATTATGACCCTCTGCATGTTCTCCCACTGGCTACCTGACAACCATCCACCGGACATCTGACGCACATTCCCACTCCCTCCTCATGCTCAACGTGCTCCCCATCCAGATTGGTGTATACTAGCCCACACTATGTGGAGTTATTAGATCGATCTGATCCAAGAGCCGTTGATGTTTACGGAACAAATTCAAATCACCACCCGCTTCCTGCCCATTACCCCGTATGATTTGAACGACATGCTGCTCGGTGCCAGTCGCATTACCTACCCTAAACCCTATATGATTCGGACAACATGCCACTCGGCTCGTTGCTCAAAAAACCCAATTAAGGAACACGACCACCCATCGACGACTCGAATTCATGGCTCCTAGACGCCGCAGAACAGAGCCCACAGAACCTGATCCTCCCGCGAATCCGCCTACCCAACCAGCTCGTCCAGCTCGTCAAACCAGGAATTGTGTACGCCAACCTGCTGCCAATCCAGCGTCTGGTAAGCTTTGCCGTTAGTACCCTTGCCGTCACAGTCCTAACAGAGTTCAAAGCAGACCAAGAACACTTTGACCTGTCCCAGGTCGGGTTGTTGGCAGACGATGAGGAATCAGATCATATCCCCCGTCGACGAGCAGCTCTTAATCCCGGTAGTAACGACGCTGAACATCATCCATCAAATTTTCCCGACCAACTCCAAAACACCGATTGATCACAAGTCAAGACAAGTTTGACATACAATGTCGACTATTTCTTCAAACGTCAGCAGGGCATAGACACGGAGTGCAAACACTGTCGGTGAGTCTCTTAGTCTCTGTATTCCATCGTGACCCTCAGTCTAACGGAACCCAGAGAACTCCGTGATAAGGACCCGGCGGCTTTTGCTGCGACCTATCCCCGACGAACCTTCGTGTATTCTGAGAAAATGGCCACATCTACTCTTCGCGTCCACATTGACAAGTGGCATCTCATCGCCTAGCTCATATTGGCATTGGAACCAGGGAGGGAATGGGCGATCCAAGTTCCGAAGGTGAAAGCTGCACTAGCCCTCGGATACACCCTCAAAGAGCTCAAGGCTTTTGTAGAGAAGGGTGTCAATTTGGACGGTGTTCCACCCTGTTCTGCTAACGGTGTGCTTATATGATGTAGATATATATATCAGATACCTCCCCATCAATCTTTGTAATATATCTACCTGGCTATTACAAAATGCGAACCGCTTTTGTAAAATTCAGGGGTAGGAGGGTATATCTATTCCTATATTACAGGGAACACTCCCTCGACTTCCTGCTGCTTATAGGATGTAGATATATATATCAGATACTCTCCCATCAATTTGTGTAATATATCTACCTGGCTATTAAATAATGCGAACCGCTTTTGTAAAATTCAGGGGTAGGAGGGTATATCTATTCCTATATTACAGGGAACGCTCCCTCGACTTCCTGCTTCTTATATGATGTAGATATATATATTAGATACCCCTCCATCAATTTTCGTAATATATTTAGCTATACATTCAAAATAGCGAACCGCTTTTGTGCATTTCAGGGGTAGGAGGTAATTTACACCTACTGTCGCAAGGACACCCCCCCGGCGGTCGTAAACGCTTGTAGGAAGTATTTTAGATATATAATAGCTATATGGGAGTAATTTATTCAGAGCGATAAACCTACCCATTCAATTTTGCGATCGCATTTCGTGTTTTTGCCCATTTATACATATCTACCTATATACTAGACTGTCTAATATTACATTTCAAACGGTCAGAACGATTTATATATATAGTATAATGTTACCCCAAACATTATAACGATCCCTGAGGCCAGGGGAATGAGTATTACAGCAAAAAGGGAAAGAGAGGGTATACTAGATCTATGTGTCCCAATATGGGCATGTGGCAGGTGTTCTGGAAGTGCCGGCAGCACGCTAAAGGTGATTAGCGTCACCATGACAGGAGAATTCGGACCGGTGCCGGCAAGTGATGAAAAAAAAATCAGTGCATGGTGGCTGTGCTGATATTGAATGTTCACTGGCGGTCGGGGGTGTGGCAGTGCTGAACATTCACTGAGAGCCTGTCGGGATGGTAGTTCCACTATTTTACTACAGCTGTAGGGAAAATGAAAGTTCATTATTACAATGCTGCCTGGACCTTCATTGATCAGGATACGGCGGTCAACGATACCGTGGAGCAGGATCCTTTTGGTTCGGAGTCACAGCAAATTGCCACGTCAGGTCCGCGCAGTCGGTTTGGCTTGCAGCCCCAAGCTCTGGCGCCGAGGTTCGTGGGCAGGCAAACCTTGGCCGAATACGAAAGGGACCATCCCGACAATGGCACAATCACCTGCCAAGGTAGCCAGCCACACAAGGTAGAACGGTGTTGCTATTTCTTAGCCCAGCTCACTCACAAGTCTCTACAGCAGCCAGCCCCTCATGGCAAATCGTCGTCACGCATTAATTCTAATGATGGAGCGAGCCAGATGGACGTCGACACAAACAAGAACGACCAACACCGTGGTAATCGAATGATTGTCAACAATGACAATGACAATGACAATGGCGATGACGATCGAGGTATGTTTTGATTTTCTTCGTTATTTCTTTTTTCGATCCACTCTTTCATTGTTTTCATTGCGAAGACGAACGTCATGCACATAGCCATCGCTAGCACCGCTCAGACAGAGAGAACGATGGTGACATGGACCCCAAGACTCATCAAGATACCGCAGTAGATGAAGTAATGGACGTCGAGGACCGACCACAGCCACCACGTGTTGAAAGTGTAGTATGTGAATCCTTACACTACTACCTTTCTATGACTGTCCTTAGACAAGTCGATACGCTATCTAAAGCATAGTAGTAATGCGAAGTACGAAAGGATAGTGGATTCTATACTTTTACTATCCTAATAGCTATCTCGAAGATAAGATTCTATCATATCGTATCTATCTATGAGTAGATAAGTCATACTTATGACTAATAGATTGAGCTCAATATGCCATTGGCTATGACTCATCTATGAAGCGTCTTACTCATCATACTGTGGATGATGACTGATGCTCATCAAGATATTTATGCTATTGGATAAGAGAATACCACTAAATAATTGTACCACTACGAGATACTTTATGTTATTGGCTAATTACTCGTAGTCAAGTACAAACAATGTATTTAGTATATATAGACCAGGCATTCAGCCTGGAATAATAAGGAGTTTTGTACGTCTTTTCTACCTATCAACAGAATAAGAACTCGACACTCTATAAGAGTTGTCTTATGAACGTCACTGACATCTTACTAACTAGTAGTTGTTTCAGACGTTTATTCCTTTATATATATACCTACTGGTACTAAAGGAATTACCACTACGGACAGTGATCCTAGTGAGAACGATCGACCTTACAGTCAATCTTACCTGTTCATAACAGACTCGGAGTTCGTCTATTCTATAATAGACTTTACCTATCTGTTGATAGAGAATACGTGTGTGTATTTATGCACTCACATGGATCCTGTATAGGATCTTATTTCCTACTTTGTAGAGATACCTACTATCTAATAGTAGAGATTACATACCTTATGGTAGAGATATCGTATCATGACGCTATTGCGTATACATTACCTATCATATGAAAGATAGAGTTCTTACCTGACTTCTTACATGATAAGTCAGAGAGATATTAATCTCAGAGTCGTCCTTCAGTCGTCTCTAAGATGATAGATAGAACGAGTGTTACTATATAGCTTACGCTATATAAGAGTTTCCTATTGCTATACCTCTGAGAGTTAGTTAATGCTTCATGATACATTTCTGTCATGTTTCATACTTCCTATCATGAAACGTTGATAGAGACTAACACAAGTATGGGTATAGAGAATAACTGATATTATAGAGATCGTACTGATAGGTACTCAGCTTCCTCACTACTCGTTTGATCACCCTCGTGATTAAATCCTATCACATGGTATGATTTCTATATCATGATCGTCGGCATTGTCGTGTCTCCTCGCAGTTCGCCGAGTCGATGAGTTGTTGTCGTTGTTGTCGCTGCTGTTGCTGTGACGCGTTGTAGAGAGCACAGGCTCTCTGTAGGGATATAGCCCCTTTCCCGTCATGTGCACGCCTATCCCATCGGTCCCAAGTCCAGTCCGTCCCGTCCCATCCTTGTCCGTGAGCACGGTAAGTCGGTCCGCCCATCGGACCAACCGGATTCCTGCCGGACCATGTCCGTTCTTTCGTATACCGTTCTGTTCCTCCTTGTACTTCCTCTTTTGTGTTGTTTCCCCGATTACGTACCATTCTCCTTTTGTCGCCGTATGTCTTGCAGATACTTTCTCGTTTCGGACTTGCTTCTCAAGTAGTTAGAAAGCGCCTCGGATACTTCCGAGCGCCTTTATATCTGCCTTCGGGCACTTGAATATGATCATCTTTTGTCTCTCGCACTCGTTGGATCACTCACGTAGCTTGTCGTCCTCGTCCCGCCATCGTTGTGACCGTCGCCAACGATCCGGTCCACCCTTACTCGTCTCCACCTCATTCCTGTTAGGTGTCGTGATCTGCCGACTCCTAAAACCGTCTCGTATTGCTCGTATTGCTCGTCTCGCTCGTCGCCCTCGTCGTCTCGCTCGTCCTCGTCGCTTTCCACTTCCTGTCGTCGCCCTTCCTGCCCATTCAGTCTCGGACCAACCGCGGTCCGCCCTATTTCCAGTCCGCTCCGTACCGGACCAACGTCGGACCACTCTTCTAGTCGTCGCAGATGACCGGACAGCCC
>JBBPOJ010000486.1:0-25890 GCA_038091395.1 Leccinum rimulosum
CGCTATGCGTTCCTTGAGGTTCACAGGCGGGGTTTGTCCTCTCGATACCGCCCTGCAGTGGTTCGAGGGTTAGTCCCTTCGTCCTCGCACCGATGGCTGCGAAATACACGTACATTGGTCACGACCTGAAAAAAGTACGAGGACAGATCTCCGAGACGACCAGCCAGGGTAGTTCGAGTTGTAGTGGAAGGTCTCCCCGAGAAGGTACTGCAGACCAGACGAGAATGCAAGCCAGCCCTGATTCTTCGACTCGGGTGATGGCGGCCAGCGACCGAGTAGGACGAAGATGAAAAAAGGTCGCGAAAATACAGCGCGGCGGTGCACCGACAGCTGTTTTGAATTGAACGACTAGGAAATTTCTCCAGCAATGATTTGCTACAACACGGGCGTCTCAGGTCTATGTACTAATTATGCCCCGCGTCTTGTCACACGGCTCCCCGCCAGTCCGCGGCAGACGCAAAATTCAGGTTCACCGTACACAGTCCTCCTCGTCTCCCTCTTGAGGTCCGATGCTTTCGACAGCTAATAGGATCGTTGTCTACTCATCCGGCTCTTGCACACGACGACGACGACGTCCGACCCCGCAACGTCATCTGCCTCGTCTTCTAGTCCATGACAGATCATCATCGTCCGTTGTGTACGTCGTCAGTGTATCAAGTTGGCCCGTTCCATTCGTACGTCCCGATTGCACGGGACCTCGTGCCTGGATCTCATATCTCCCGCTGTTGTCGGGATTTTCCTCCACGACCTCGTGTCGAGCGTTGTCGTCAAACTCGAGTTCCATGTTTCCATCCCATCCTTCTCGCACCCTGCCTTTCTCGTCGTGGACGTGGTCGATAGGCACATCGGCACTGACGACCAAAGCTTGCGGAAACATCCGGAGAAGCTTATGCAATGTCCTTTTCTCATATACCTCTTCACGGAGGCGTCGGTTGTTGATGGTCTGGAATTTCGCTAAGGAAGCCGGAAGGCTCTGCGATTGGTGATGGCGGCGTACCTCTTGCGTCACACCCAAGATGCTCAATAGAATGCTCATGTCCACTGGGCTCGTCGTCGCGCGCAGACGATACGATCGACCCTCCGAGTCGCGGCGCGAGCTCAACATCCCAGCACGCGAGAACGCTGTCGCTTGCATGATCACATAAGCACCGGCGAAGGTCTGTCGGACCTTGGAGATGCCATAGGAACCCTTGGAGATGCCATTCGCTAAGCAAGAAATCAGTCAGACTTGTCAACTACCAGGTCACCACGCACTGATATCCGTAAGGTCTTCGATCGAAAGCAGTAGACTCTTGAAAGAAGCGTACTACCACCACCACCTCTGTTTCTTGCCAAAATACGATCCTCCATGCTTCATCGATATCCCGACCTCGTCGTAATTGAAGTAACAACCGTAGAGTTTAAAAAACTCCATCACGAGCACTCTCGGGTTCTTCTCCGGTTCTATTTCTCCTCTGCGGAGCTTGGGATGCATCTGGAGAAAACTGATGGCCAAACAGACGATGCTGTAACTTCCCAAGCCACCAGTATACATCTCATTCATCCCGCGTTGATTCAGAAACGCCTCTACGATGACGATCAGGCATCGTAACGCGAACCCACAGCTCCGCATGTGTTGAAAGAAGCTGTTGATGATCTTGCTGGTTGACGCTGATGTCCACATTGAGACCTCCATGGTTCGTGACGAACTTGACTATGGGTACTTTTGCTCTCGAGATAACGGTAACCTTGAACGTGGTCTCTGCTCGCTTGAGAGTGTCTGCAAGTGCGTGCAACACGTTCGCTTTGTGGATATCTCTAGGTACGGTCAGACAACATGCTGGCTTGACCGCTTTGAGCACACCCACTGGATAAATAGAGCTTTGTCTCATAACTTCCGAAGGGTAATATTCGGGCATCTGGAAATTTAGACGTGATTGCGTTTGAAACTTGTTGGATCACGAGGCCTTGAATTTCATCTTCGACAGGCGTTGGCGACATGTACTTGATATATGCCTCGACCTCGGGGTGCAACCTACGTTCTTTATCAGATCTAACGTAGACCGGCATCTCAGTCATGAAAAATAGCTCACATCTGACACGTTGTGACAACTGTCCCAGTCGACTTGGGATACCCACGGAGTCTTCCTCGTGTCCAGCGACTCAAACCGCTGCCTCCTTCTCTGCATTCGGTCGTCATTGTCCGACAGACGGTCGTGCTTCCGCTTCGTCCCGCGACCCTCATTGAGATTGCTCGACCTCGTCGGCTTCTCCACGTCCCACTGGCGTGCCGTCTCCTTCCCTTTTTGACGCGCGCGTTCGGCTCGAGGAGACTCCGTATCGCTCGCCCCTAGTGGAACAAAGTCGTCTCCGATCTCTAGTATTTTCACTTTGACTTTGACATCATGTGGTGGTTCCTGGTACTCCTTTCGCATGGACTCTTTTTCTTTGCTTTTAGACGTGCGCAGTCGTTTCGAGGGAAGTTCTCCTTCTTCTGCGGGGGATACTGAACGTCGACCGCCATCGTGCGGCGACGGCGATTGTGCTGGTGGTTGTGGTTGCTGTCCCTGTCTCTGTCCCTATGCCTTTCCCTATCCTCATCTCTGTCCCTGTCTCTGTATCCTTCCCGATCGTCGTGCCGAGGCCGACGATGATGGTTCCTGTTCAAGTTCTTCGTCCTCTTTTGTATTGTCGCGATCGCGTCCGGATCCTCCTCTTGAGATTGAAGGTTTCGGGGGTAGTGTGTCCATGAGAGGAACGATAGAGCGGCAAGAAGAAGAAGAAGACCCTTCAGGCCCCAGGGAATGGAATCATGAATGCAAGATTCTGGGCGGCGGCGTTACTTGTTTGGCAAAGGCTTTGGAACCAAACAACCATCGTTGTGACGATTTCCTTTTTTGGTCCTAACCCAAATTGCGCCTTTCTTGTCTCGTCATCCGCATCACATTTGTACCTTTGTATGCGTAGAAGTACAGTAAATTCATTCTTGTCAGAGGGTACAAACCCCACTCGATAGTGCTTGCATACAATTCTCTTGTAACGACTTTCAACCAAAGCGCTTGAACGAACGTCCACCCTTTTGTACGACACCTCGAATATGTATGCCTATCTCGGACGAACCGACGTACCTAGAATTTCGAGAACTTTTCCATGTGCGCTTCACAGACCGCCAAGAACCAAAACTCATGCTCTGGATTATGGTCGGCGACGAGGTTGTGTGCGATTTCGTGGGCAAAGGTAAGGAACCTGAAATATTCAGAGGACTCTCAGTTACATCAAGGGATAATAACATATGGAACGAACCATAGTGCCAGAGCTCGCTGTTCTTTGCCTTTCTTGACATTATCGTAGTCTTGGGGGATCATATCAGCGTTTAGCATCCCTATTCCAGTCGGGTTTGACTCACGCTATTTCTCAAAGTAATGAAGTCAGCATGATGGAATATGCGACATGACTTGGTAGAGAGACCATAAACCTTGGCAATGCGCTGTATGAAGTGGGTGAGAAATTGTTGTTTGCATATATGACCTGCATCAGCATCAGGAGTGTCTGCTCAAGAAGTCGACTCAACGAGTGTTTAACACGCGAATGCGTTGTCAAACGATAATTACCTTTGACAAAGTGGACCTCCACATTTTGTATTTTGCCTAGCCATCCCATAAGGAAAACAAAAGGGGAAGAGTACTAGAAGCTTACGAAAGCACCGTGGATCGTCAGAGGCATCACAATATCCGTTTTCCATAGATTTCTTCATGTTCTGATCGCTGTGGCGATGGAGCAGTGGCGCCTGGCCTCCGCGCTTGCACACCCGGATTGCTTCTTTTACGGTGGAATCTGCCCAACCAGTGAGATGATATCGGCTAAAATAGGCAATGGTACTGGAAACGAGGGCGGTATACTGGAGCAACTGCACAACATGCACAATTGTGCACGTTGCGTAGTCGCTGATGCACGCTGGGGCGAGAGGACGGGGGGCAGAGCGCAGACGGGGATGGGGATGGGACGAAGATGATGGTAGGGGCGAGACAGGGCGAGGGCGGGGCGAGGGCAACGTGGGGGTGATCGTGGTGCTACCTGCACGCCGTGTTGTCATGTTGTCATGGCACGCTGGCGTGCCGTTGGGCTGTCGTCGCGTCCATCGTCCTCGTCTCGTTGTTGTTGTTTTCTTGTTGCTGTTGTTGTCTCATTGTCGTTGCCTCATTGTCGTTGCCTCGTGTTGTTGTTGTCTAGTCGTTGTCGTCCGAGGTATGTTATTGTTGCTGTCACAGCAACTGTCACCGTTACTCTTGCCCGCTCGTCCTCGCCGTTGCCCTCGTCTCTCCGTCTCTCCGTCACCCTCCGTCACCCTCCGTCACCCTCGTCAAAGCCCTCGTGTGCAAACACGCACGCAAACACGCGCGTTTGCATTTCCATGCGACCGCAGCGCTCTTCCTCTTCCTCATCTCCCTGCAGTCACGTCGTCCTCGTCACCCGCAGATGAAGCAATAACAAGGACAGAAGAGGGTGCCAAGACGACGACATGGGCGCGCAAGAGGGACGACGGTAAGAGCGAACAAGAGAAGATGGTTCGTACGATTCCTTCACCAATCCCACGACGCGAGGCGGGAACGAGGTAAGAACCGCCAAGGCGAGGGAGAGTGTGACTGTCGTGCACTGTCGATGGACGCGGTGGTCACTGGACGCCATCCTCAATACGGTCAGGGAGATGGCGACGGGATGAGGTGGAGAAGGGCCGTGGCGCCATCTTGGCGCCATGTTGCCGGCAGGCAATGTACCGCTTCGCCGATACATCATCGCGTCGTAGACTCGTAGCTCGTGTCAGCGCATCGTCGTCAACGTGTCCGAGTCGCATTGAAATCATCTTCCCATCAATAGTACCTATATTTCGAAAGAGCTGGGCGAGAAAAGTCTTGCTAATCATCAATGCCTCTTCAATGATGAGGAACTTGTGTTGCCACAAGAATTGGGTACGAGTTTGGGGAGTAAAGGGTGTGGGGGAGTCACGGCAATAAGTTGCACGAAGCAATTTTCTGGCAGGAGTTCATTGGATGGATCAGCATAACTAGTAAATAACTCCGAGTCGTACTTATGTCGGACCGTCTAGCAAGGATGACAACACCCCAGCTCCGCCAGCAAGAAATGATTCGAGGTTGGTTACTTTATGCTTGGCTGAACTGTGGGATGATCGATGATCCTATGAATCGTGCTGTATTTTAAACTCAGAGCTGCTATTTCCGGTGAGTTAGGCGATGCACGTTCCCACGGGGTTTTGGGTGCTCAACTTTGCATCGTGGCATGCACGACGCTCCAAATGCCAAACGTCGCTCTGCAAGATGTTTATGCAAGTAACTTGCGACAGGACCTTGGATACCCTCTGCTTTGCCCCAATCCAAGCAGCCAAGAGGGCCTTCGCATAGGGGATGTTGGTCATCTCGACGAGAATGGCGCGTTCCACGTCCTCTGCAACATACGTTTCCCATCGCGTTCCGACCAATTCCAGGCGATTTTGTTGCCCGAGCACCAGATACACAAAAACGCTACTGCTCTCCTCCCTGAATACACATTCTGTACTGGCGTATACAAGAATATAAGTCAGGAGAGGTACCTGTACCCGTTGCCATAGGTCCAATTCTAACCTTGACAATATCTTGTTCAGTAGCATCTACAATTTCACTGCAACCGCTGAGAAGGGTTCTATACACATCCTGCCATCAGGTGCAACACTCTATGACCTGAAGGACCAACAGAAATTAAACGAGTTTCGTGATCTTGCCATAAAGCATGCACGTCGTTGGTTTCATTCCGCCGGCCGTGACTCGGACCCCCTGTACTTGATTACTGGCCTTTATCAAACGAGCTCTTGGATTACGTGTTCCTTCAATGGACGTCGGGATAGGGATGGGCAAAAAATACTTGTACGGAAATCAGCTGAGGAAGATGATGACCTTGCGGCCTACAAATGGCTGTCTCAGTTTCCTAACCTTAAGTTCCAGTCGTGCCGCAAGAATACCAAGTTCGAGAACCAGACCGTTCTCATCAAAGGTTTCAAGATGAAAGTCAGACCGAAGCTGGAGGTTACCGTTGTGGAGCCAGTACGGGGATTCCAACAGTACTTCACATCGCGTCTCCGGTATCTCATGTTTGCGGCACGGCAATCTGGTGAGGCCTTTGAATCCTTTCAAACTCCATTTGATCGTGATGACTTGCAGTAGGTGTCGGGCGCTATCCGGAACTACCTCGAGTGCGTGCAATCTTTCGATATACTGGTGTTCGACTCGTCAACTAAGCTACATTACCAGTTAAGATCTCAATGGTTTGCTAGTACAGGAGACCGAAAGTTCCAAGTCGCGAGTCGTCATCACGCGTACGAGCCTTTATTACTGTCGTTACGGAGAGCCGACAACTATCACACAGATATATATGCCGAAAACGTTACCGTCCGCCCTGGATATGTTCCTGTTGGATTCTTTGTTCGCGTTGAGATCGATGGTGGCATGTCCAGGTCGACTGAAAATAAGCCTGAGCTGGTAGATGATGACAAGATCCAATGGAATGACTGGATCTACCTGTGCGATACTAGGGTTTCGTCCTGCGATTATCCGTATTAATGATTTTTCAGGCCGTCTGCTCCATCCACTAAAGTTCGGCTGGTTATTTGTGCATCTTTCGAGTTTCCCCCTGTGTTAGGACATGGAGAACCTCTTGGCATATTGGAGATACGTGTGTCCGATTTGCTCGAGCGGACTAGACGTAAGGACGAAATTTCTGTACATCTGCTGCAACTCGACGTATTCAACTTTCCACAGCATTCACGATCAAGGACTCATCCATGCCAGGCTCTTTATCACTCCTCGTTTCTGCGCAACGATATTATGGTAACTCTTGGATGTCTCATCATGGCTACCATGGTGTAGGTGTCATATTATTACTATTACCATTTTATTTCTGAAGAGTCTTCTTGTCATAGGACCGGAAAGAGCATTCAACGCTCCCAGACGTCACAGATCTGACAGATGAGGGGCACCACGCTCTTCTTGGCTACTACAGAAACTATAATGAAAAAGATCTCCAATCTTCCGTTACATCTTTCATCCAAGCTCTAAACAAATGCCCCAAGGACGATCCGCGTCGCGTCGCTGCCCTATTTAATCTCGCTAAAGCACAATTTCTCTCTGATCAGTTTCATCGCGCACACCATGATCTTCATGACTCTATCTCGCTGTTTGAGGAAGCACTGAGGTTGCGCGCTGGTGACCACCGGGATCGGCCTATGACGTTGCTATATGCTCTTTTGTATTATCGCTCATCAGGACTCCAAGTACCCCAAAGCACACTACACAAATATATCAACGAGCTCGAGACCATCTGCCCTCGGGATACCCATGCGCGCCGTGCCGCAGAGCTCGTGCTGCAGACATATGAACTCAATCGACTCCAGATTTCTGACGACTTGAAGAAGCTTAGCGAGTTGATTCCAGAATGGGTCAGAGTCGCAGACAAGGTTCCAGACGGTTATTTCGACAAACCTGTTAGATTCGACAATATCGGTCTCGCGTTACAGAGACGCTTTCAGCTGTGCCATGATGCCACTGATCTGGAGAGAGCCGCCGAGTGGTTTGAAAAGGCTGTGCAAATTGCCCCTCATGGTCACGCGCAAAAATCCACCTATGAGGACCACCTCAGCAATGCTCGTCTGTATCAATGGGCAACGGTGGTACTGAGTGGTTCCTCGTCCAATGAGGCATTGGATTCAGATGCTGCAGCTGAGGTATATTTCGCTTGATAATCTGGAGTTGCTCGTGATTCTCGCTCCATTCAGTTGGGTGTTCCGAAGTCACGCGTCTATCGGGCGATCTGCGATGTTCTTGAAGGCAGTAATCGCGTTCTAGAAGCGACCGAATGTTTTCGCAAGATGCAAGATGAACTATTCGAGATGCTCATCCCTAGTGAACGAGCGACATGGGAAATCGGTGAGTAGTCTGAGGCGCAATGGTGACACGGAAATTAATTTGAGGATTCCCCTCAGATTTCCGACGACGTTGTGTCAAGAAATTCGAGGAACAGGGCGACACCTTAATGGAGTCCAGGAACCCTGACGCAGCCATCAAATCGTACTTGATCGCTCTCTCTCTCGACCCGACAAATATCAGTGATATCATCGTCAAATGCTGCAAGGCAGGCTTGTTAAGGCTGATCAATGTTAACAAGGTATGGATCCGTTTGTGTGTCAGTTCGGGTCCAATTCAGTTCGAGGTCCAACAGTTCCGTGCCTACTGGACGCGCTGTGATGATCTCGAGGGCAGCGGTCGCGTTCCAGAAGCGATCGCTTGTTTCCGCGAGATGCAAGACGAACTAGTGGAAACGAGTGTCCCCAATGACCGAGCCGCATGGGAATTTGGTGAGTGGTCGCAACGACGACACCGAGTCACATCTCAGAATTTCGCCAGATTTTCTTCGACGTTGTGGTAATGAAGCAATGGACTCCAAGGACCACGACTCAGCAATTGGATACTACTCTTATGCACTCTCACTTGACCCGACTAACGTCAACATCATCGTCAAGTGTTGCAAAGCGCGCGCAGGGTTCTTGGAGGGTGAATTAATGGATGCTACCAGGGTATGAATTCACTTGTGCTTCACACCAGGTTGATGACGGTGACCGTATGATCAGGCTATTGCGCTTGACCCATCGTCCCACAAAGGGTACAAGAAAAAATACAACGTATTGCATAGGATGGGCCGCTACAGGGAGGCATTCAGTACATTCGAGATGATATTGTCGATCATGAAGAATTCGGTGGACCCACAAGTTCATGGTGAGCCCATTGGATCTAACCCACGTGGTGATACAAATTTATGTCATTTTGATATCAGAGCTTCGAAGCCGATATCTCGACACGACTCCGCTCATCCGAAAGGTCGTCGATGATACTATCCGTGACACTGCCACTGGCCGTCTCTGTAACAAAACACAGCAAGCCGCTGCGTTTGAAGAACTACTGATCTTCGACGAGCTCCGGTCTGCAATGACTACCCATGATCATCTCGACGTTGCACGCATCAAACAAGAAGTGGAGAAATTCTATCAATATGTGATGTTGTCACACAGATGGCAGCCTTCTGAGCCGACATTCCACATGGTCGAGGGCATCTCGATCTATGGGCTACCCAAATCCCCCACAACCGCGAAGCTCATCAATTTCTGTCATGTGGTGCAATCTCACCGTTTCCGGTGGGCATGGAGCGATACGTGCTGCGTCAATCAGGCAGACAAGGGGGTTCAGCAAGAATCTGTGGTGGCCATGTTCCGGTGGTACCGCGGCGCGGCACTCACGATTGTCCATCTCCTCGGTGTGCTCTCCGAGTCGCAGCAAGAAGGCGATCTGTGGAAAAGCATCTGGAATACTCGTGGGTGGACGTACCAGGAGTACGTTGCTTCAACGGTCATTCAATTTTACACGGAGGACTGGAAGCCTTACCTCGATGTGAAACTGTTCAATCACAAGGAATCGCCTATCATTCTCTCGGGGATGGAGCGGGCAACTAAATTTGCCACGGAGAGGCTTGCCACGATTGAACCGGGGCTAGACCGCGTGCGGGAGAAGCTGTACCTGGCTTCGAAGCGCCAGACGGCGCGGGAAGAAGATATCGCGTACTCATTATTTGGTATCTTCCACGTTGCCATCCCTGTTATATATGGGGAAGGTAATCAAGCAGTCAGTCGACTGTTGGAGTACATCCTCCCGCGTTCAGGCGATGTCGCCATGGACTTCGGGGAGTCACAACAGTTATCTCCCCTCTAATCTCATTGTTTACGACCAAATTCTGCCTCCGCATGTTCCCCAACCCATTGAAAGCACCGAGATGGATCGAATGGTCGCGGACTTGCAGTTGTCCTTTCCTGATCCCTCTCCGGTAGTTATGCTGTACCAGAGTCTCCTTAATCTCCCATCGCTATCTTTCGCCTCTGGTCGACTTCGACTTCCCGTGCTTGTTTTCCGCATCACTGGTTTCCCCCTGCTCGTGGCACGCAATTCCGACTCAAGCCTTCATATTTATCGTGCCACGGCGCCGATTCTCGGCGAGGTACAGATCGAGACCAAAGACGTCTCGCTTGGGATGCAGCACCTCGTTCTCGTTCATCCATGGCTGAATCCCTCGCTCGACGAAGATTTTTTGGGCGACGTTCCTCTGTTTGATCTGGACACGCGCGCGCTGCGGATTCTCGTTCGGCTTCGGCAGCCTTTCGGGGCACTGCTGCTAACCTCGCAGAAGCGCGGGCTGTACAAACGCGTGGCGACAGATAGTTTTATCCAAGTTCAGATTCGGGCGGAGACGCCCTTGAACGAGTTGATGGCGAGCATGGGTACGGTCGACATTCAGTAGTCGTGCATTGTGGGGATTGGGTTTTCTCTTGTCCTGTGTCCTGCCATTGGAATAGACGCTCGAATGGCTGCTTTGTTGTGTTCATGTTCTTTGTCCCGTCTCCTCGACCTGTTCGTTTTGTCGCTGATATTCCTAGCATCTCCGAATCACTGCCCTATCACATCTAGTCGATTTACCACATCTTTTCCTTTTATGAGATATTCTGGCATCACATCAAAGCTCGTGCCAGTCGTCAAGCTTTCAAGTCCAACGCTGGCATAGCTTGTAATGTATCTACATATATAGTTCGTATAGTATGTACGGTTTTGAAATTTCCATTTCAGTACACAGCCACTGGCGAGAATGTGTCGCAGCCTCGTGCCTGGTAGTATCTCAGATCTCAGAGCGTGACGCTGCCAAGGTCGGTGTGCTTTACCCGGAAGCTGCGCACGCTTTTCTTCAACTGCGTGTTGCAATGTCAGCGCCTATCTTCGCCGCCGCTTGAGGCCCTTGTTGAAGCATGAGCGCTGAGCGGTGAACGATTGGTAGGGAATTACGGGCCCCGCACTGTATAAATCGTCCGCCTTCAAAGCAGTCCAGTCATGTGGGCCTAAAGCTAGATCGCATTCATGATACTCGTTTCGCATGGCCCGGGGCTCTTTACCTTTGCTTTTAGACGTGCGCAATCGTTTCGAGGAAAGTTCTCCTTCTTCTGCGGGGATGCTGAACGTCGACCACCATCGTGACCGTGACGACGACGGCGATTGTGGTTGCGGTTGCGGTTCCTTTCCATTTCCCTTTCCCTATGCCTTTCCCTATCCTCATCTCTGTCCCTGTCCCTGTATCCTTCCCGATCGTCGTACCGGCGAGGCCGACGATGATGGTTCCTGTTCTTCGTCCTCTTTTGTATTGTCGCGATCGCGTCCGGATTCTCCTCTTAAAATTGAGGGTTTTGGGGTAGTGTCCACGAGAGGAACGACAGAGCGGCAAGAAGAAGAAGAAGACCCTTCAGGCCCCATGGGCGGCGGCGTTGCTTGTTTGGCAAAGGCTTTGGAACCAAACAACCACATCGTTGTGGCGATTTCCTTTCTTGGTCCTAACCCAAATTGCGCCTTTCTTGTCTCGTCCTTCTCAACAAGGTCTTAGGTAATGTGTTATCACCAACCCACATTTGTACTTTTGTATACGTAGAAGGAGAGTGATTCATTCTCGTCAGAGGGTACAAACCCCACTCGATAGTACAATTCTCTTGTAACGACTTTCAACCAAAGCGCACTTGAACGCTCGAACGTCCACCCTTTTGTACGATACCTCGAATATATACGCCTATCTCGGACGAATCGACGTCCCTAGAGTTTCGAGAACTTTTCCATGTACAGGTCACAGAGTGCCAAAAACAAAAACTCATGCTCTGTATTATGCTCGGCGACCATGTTGTGTGCAATTTCGTGCGCAAAGGTAAGGAACCTGTAATATTCAGAGGAATCTCAGTCGTATCAAAGGATACTAACATATGGAACCAACCATAGTGTCAGCGCTCGCTTTTTTTTCCCTTTCTTGACATTCTCATAGTCTTGTTGGGGATCCTTAGCATTATCACTAATCAAGTCGGATTTCACTCACGACATCTCTCAAAGTAATGAAGGTTGAGGTATATGGTTCTTTCATAATTGAATGCTATGGATTTAGTAGCATGATAGAATATGCGATATGACCCGGTGGAGAGACCGTAAACTTTGGTGGCAATGCGCCGGATTATATCCAAGAAGCGGGTGAGTAATTCTTGTGTGCATATATGACCTGCATCAACATCAGGAATGTCTGTTTCAAGAGGTTAACGGGCGTTTGGTATGCTAATTCTTTGTCAAATGAGAGTTACCTTTAGCGACATGTACCTCCACGTCCTGTGTTGTTCCTAGCGATCCCATAAGCAAAACGAAAGAAGCAGGGGGCTGGGACCTTACGAAAGTACCGTAAATCGTCGACTGACGTAGAAACATCACAATAGCCGTTTTCTACGAACTGCTTCATGTTCAGATCGCTGTGGCGATCGAGCAGTGGCGCCTGGTCTTCGCGGTTGCACGCTTGGATCGCTGCTCTTACGGCGGACTCTGCCAAACTAATAAGATAATATTGGCTAAAATTTTTGGTCGCTCACCCATGTGCTCCTGATGTTTCACTACACTGGAAAGCACAGAAGTAAGAAGTTGAGTATCGGCAGATTCGCGGAAGACAAGCGTACTCGTAAGACTGGCGGATATTAGTAGCAGCACCACTGGCAGCTACGGAGACTCCCGGGCCCATAATAGTCCTGGCGCCGACAGGAGACAGCGAGGGAGACGCATTTGTAGTGGGTTGCTCGTCTGTGGTCATGAGATCGCGGTACGTCTCTTTCGTCGCGCGGTCACGGTAGCCGGGGACCACTGGATCGCCTATAATGGGTAAGTTTGAAGCGCCAGGTAAGCGCCAGTCTTCCAGACATTGGGAAGGCTTATAGACTGCGAATTAATCACAGGATAGATGTCAAGCTCGTGCGCATCGTTTAGCTTCGACAGACGTGACTGACTTTCGTACCCTCTTTGCTCCAAAACATCGCGTGGCCCAAGGCAAGTTGTAAGAAACTCGACGTCGGGACGGTTGTCTGTACCAAGAAACATTCTGCATAGCGTAGTTGCCAGGCTGTTTGCATCCTTGAGCTAAAATAGCCACCAGAGGGAATGGTCTGCGAACACACTTACTCGTGTTTATTTTCCTCCACCTGGTAAGTAAGCGACAGCTTTATGGTATTTGATTCGTAGATCGCAGTCGCTGACACCTGTCGTTTTTTGATTCTCTGTTTTCCAACTGTGAGTGTTCTAGAAACGAACAACTCCTTCCAGACCTTAACAGTAATGTCGTTGGCACCAGAGAACCGGGACCCCAACGTTCCAGGTTTGAGATGCGAATAGTTGTGAAGGAATATGGGTAGCCTTTCCAGAACCAGATTTCGATATTTGGAGCACATTTCTTGGTCTTCTATTTCATCCAATGCCTTATGCTGATCTTGAACAGCTGTGGTCAGATATTGGCACCCGAGTGAAATATAAAAGTCTTCACATTTAATTAGTAATGCATGTGGAAAAAACCAAAGATGCAGCGTCCTCGCCTTCAAGTTTACGAGGTATATCTCGAGGTGCAATAACAACGGAGTCGCCAAACTGGTGCAAGGTTTGTACGTCATCCACTATGAAAATCTCGTTGGGTTTCCATAGTCCGTAGGACTTCTCTGGTTTCCCAGTTTCCTCGCATGGGCGCGAGCCAAGTAACACAGGCTGATGCATCATTTCGCATTTCGTTTCAATACCAATGCGCCCTGGATGGGAAGCGAGGTGATTGAGTTCTTCCAGGAATCTGTGGCCTTCTCAACGAGTAGTACTTGGGATATACAATGCTTACCGTTTCCACCCAGCGAGACGAAGGACTTCCGGGGGATTGCGTACTAGCCTCGTGGCGACATCATCTTCTGTGGGATAGTTCTTTGCACCACAAACACGCAAAAATTTATCCCCAGCACCGAAGTCGACAAAGTGAAATAACTTTGAGTATAGGTCGTCCTTTGTGCTCCCTCCTAAGTAGCACTCGGCAGGAGTCAACATTCTCTTGTCTCCGAGATTGGTCTTTGGAACTATGCACAAGCGAGAAACACAGTCGAGGTCACTCTTCTCAAATCCTAAGGTAACATCAAGCTCTCTAAATCACTACTTGAATGCAAGGGATATTACCCACTTGAGACATGATGAGACAGAATTTCGAACCACTGACGAGCGGTTTCTTCGCCAAGTGGGTTGCTCTCTACATCTTTAAGCTGTTGGAGGATCAATGAGGAGGATGGATGTTGCTGTATTCCTAGAAGTCCAAGGACATTCTTTTCATGCTCGCGCTGAATGACAGGAAAACCGAGTATTTCCCACTGTTTGTCTATGAATACCTGAAGCGATTCGAGCCCGGTCAAAATCTTAGATATTCTCAATTTAAGTAAGTAACATACCTCCCCGGGCTTTCTAATACCAACACCACCCATGATCTTTGCAGGCACGAATGCAATATGTCGATACTCGTCGGCGTTATAATCCAAATACTCAGATCGAAAGTGTTTGCACAGGTAGCCAAAGGCAACTTCGCCAATTTCAATGCCCTTTGAACACAGTCTCATGATATCTCCCAGGGGCGGGAAGCGACGCAAGCCAAGATCATAAAGGAGTTTGACCTCTAAGCGAAACCTCAGTTGGTTTTCAGATTTGATACAGAAGATCTACCTTCGCGGGATGTATTCTGCCATTCTACACTCCCGCCCCAATCTATGAGGGGCAAACCAAGTTGCTGAAATATTTCTATTGGTGGGTAGAGCTGGTTGAGGCGTTTCAGTTCGCTACCACCTCCTTTTGTGGCGAAAACAGGAGATGATCTCAGAACCGTAGCGTCCGAGTCACTAAGGCTACCCCGCTGAACGAGATGATAGATGACATCGGACGTTTTCAACCCTTTCCTGAAAATTGTTCAGTCAACATATTAAGAATGCAATGTATCAATCAATTTACTGTGCCAAATAGTGTTTTAAGGGAGGATGTTTCCTGGCTCCCAAAGCGAGAAGGAATTGCTCCATATTGTCGTGACTGATTTCATGGCTTGAAGAGAACTTGAACTCGACTATCGGGAAATCAAATTTGGTGACGTTGGACGTGGGAAGACACGATTCCTCGGGGATACGTAGGCCGTGCGTTGTTGGGATACACTTCTCGCTTGCAAATACCGACTTCGCTACTTCGAGCACATCACCCCCGGATGACTTGAACCATGCGGCGCAAACAGAATGCAATACACGTTCAGCCCAACCAATCGATTGAGTAAAGTCGTATTCTGAGTTGGCCAATGATCTGACGTCTTGGGAAGATATGTAACGTAGCCAGTCAACGACGGTAAACTCTGTCCAGCCGAACCGCTGGAGCTTCGTGAGAGGGATGGTTTCAGTACTTTGGCGGGGTATCACGGAATGTGGCAATGGACTCTTCCGGGGGATATAACCTTTGGGGTCAATAAAGTGCTGTATGGAGGACAGTGGGATATCTTTTCCGTCTGCATCCAGAAAACGAGCCACTTTCAGCAAATGGGCTCTGGCGGTCAATTCACGGAGCATCCATTGGAGGAAGGCAACAAGCTCGCCGGTCGACCCGTCGCCGAGAGAATGGTGTTGCAGATAATTTTCGACGTCTGAAGGCGTTATGGATTGTATTTCCTGCTTTTCTGGGTGTGCCTTAACAAAGTCCGCTGCCAAATCAAGGAAGTGTGGTGAAAGCATCGGCACATCCTTCAGGAATATTTCGCAGTGTTCGTCAAACAGCCTGATATCCGAGATTTGCCGTACACCAACAGAAGAGAGAAGTCGTAGAGGAGATGTAGTGCACGTATAGAATGATTCGCATAGCTTCTCTGCAACCTTTGGCGAGGGGGTGGTGGGGCGAAAGGTAAAGAATTTGAGAACGTGAATGAAGCGCTCGCGTAGCCCCGCGAGATCAGAGCTAAGATCTTTGGACTTGTTATCCCATGCGCTTTGAATCATGGAGAGCTCTAGCTCATAGATAGCACGTGATAGGAATCCTCCGAGATGCAATAGCTCATTATTCCATACTAAGGGAGTGATCGTGATGGCGGTTCAGCCTTTTGCTTATTGAGAATGAAGCGAGGTACATACTAGCAATATTCTGGTCGCTTGAATCTCAAATGAGTACTTTTGATCTGCCATTCCGACAGAGGAGAACTTACACTAGATCTATAGATTCACGCTCCACAGTGGGGATAAACTGCGAGGCCATGTGACCACAGATACCCGTTGTTTGGCGGGTAGAATGACCCTGGAGATTGACGTCAATAAATACAGTCGACGAGAGTTCTGTAATGGTCTACAGACAATGAATATTGTTGAACACAACGCCTCTCTAGTTAGGGATCAGTCAAGGTGTTTCTTGTCCATGAAAGGGATAGTACATACTTGTCCAGATCAGCACGAAGTCCGTGGAATATACTTTCGTCATTTTCATCTACGAAGCTCCGATCGTACTCATCTTTCCCAGTCTTAGAAAGTGTAGTCAATTTACAGGTGCTAATATTCACCAACTTGATTCAAAACAAAAACTCACATATATCAGGCTATAATTGACTCTAGAACCTTGCTCCTTAATCATACACTCAGATAGTTCTCCTGCAAACTCTTTGTCCATCTTGACCTCTGCAGCAATGGTGAATACACTTAGATCCAATCTTGTTTTACGAGGGGCAGAATCTATGGTTTGGACAGATTGGATGGTGATTGCTGCTCAAATGCCAGCTCAGAACATACTTTTTTCAGCATGAACTTGAATGAGACTTACGACAACATCGGAGTTGAAGTGGTTCTAAGATCGTTTTTTTTGAAGGATCAGCATCTTTCAGTGTAATGGGAAGTTCGATCAGTTCACTTGTCTTTTCAGACTTGCTGATATGGCCAATGCAATCCGCATTCCGAAAAACTCGAATATTATTCAGTTTTGCCATGAAAGTGATTGACGTTGCAAGAAATTTCAAAAAATCGTTCCTTTTCGGCATTCGAGCAGGCTTCCGGAGCGGAATCTCGATTGTCGCTCCAGTTTTATTCGTAGAATATTCACTCGACTGGAAGCATAACTGGCAGTTGTGTGAGCATGTATGGACTCCGTTGAGACCAATAGACCCTTACAGGACCTGTATCGTCCCAATAGAACTCCATCTTATGCCCTTCCATTCTACTTTTCATCAAACACATTCAGAAAGGTAACCAGAACGCACCACCAGAGTATACAGTGGGCTTATCGGTCACAGAGAATACTGTATAGAAACCTACCAGATAATATTGACTCAACTGCTAGATTTTGCATAGGTGGCCAACTCACCAACACCGAATGCGCCAACCTTCCCTGAATCGGGATTGCCACTGGCTAGACCAATCAAGTTGCATGAAGGTCTGTGTGTCGAGAGGTAGGTAACATACCGATCTCCGTGAGCCGTTTCCAATCAGCTTCCCCGAATGGCTTCCCGTTGTTCTTGAAGGTCCATTTTACAACCTGGAGAAAAAAATGAGGTGAATACAGGTTAGATGTATGATCTCTTACATCAGTAGACTCATCAGCGTCAAAACAAATTTCGACTGAATCAGATTCCGCATCATCCGCATTCTGAAGGAGTTCTCGGAACACTGGCCAGATGGAAGTGAAATCGGAAATACCGTCCAACTTGGACTCGGAAGCAACCATCAATGATGCTTACGGGCAAAATCGTATGAGTAACGAGCGAGAACTTTGCGGACCAATGCACGCTGGTTAACCCGGACTTCCCCCTTTGCCTTAGTGGTTTGGTTCTGCCCAAGGAGTCGGAAAGGTCTTTTCTTGAGCACTGCGGCCATAGCTCGTACTGATCGGAAGTTATCGAAGTCCGTTTGTTGAGAGTCAGCTTGCGATGATATCAGTGATTGTTGGTTAACGCCGTATCGATGTAGTGCCAAAATGACACTGTTGTATCAGTACGAGGATACTAGGTGTAGCAGCGACTGAAAGCACTGACTTTAATGATACGTGGTCTTGGTGAACTGCCGCGATGCAAGAAGCACGCATTCGAGCATCTGATTGTAAAAATATAGTACTTTATCAGAATATTTTTTCACCGGCCCGGCGAGATTCCGGACATCATTCCGTCCGATCATAAGTACTTAAGTGAGATAAGTTTGTTTAACCTAGTAGATCCAATACCTCGCAGTACTGCACCCGCGGTTGAATGTTGAACATTGCAACGCTGAGCATTATATTAAAACTTTGAGGTGTAAGGGGCCCATGCATCAGTGATTGTCCGACGTGCTGTCACTGCAGAAAATTATCATGCCCATCGGCGCAAACCCTGCTTGTCTCTGGGTATGGCACTGGAATTCCCAGCGAACGTTTTGAGGGGTGGCCGCATCCGAGCAGCATTTGTAGTAGGAATAAATCCTAATTTACCAAATTTAGTAAAACATCAAAACACCGCAACTTTATCCCCCCCACCTCACTCATCCAAAAAAAAAAGAAATGCTGCACGACACTGCCACACTCAGTCAGCATGATATATAGTTCTGTACTGCATCGTGGCCACAGTGCACGACTCCGCTCCAGCTCCAAATGTCAAACGTCGCTCTGCAAGACGTGTACGCAAATAACTTGCAACAGAATCGGGGCTACCCTCTGCGTCGACCCAACTTTCCAAGCAGCCGAGAGGGCCTTCGCATTGGGGATGTTGGCCATGTTGACGAGACTGGCGCGTTCCATGTCCACTGCAACATACGTTGCCCACAGCGCTACGACCAGTTCCAGGAAATTAAGTTGGACGAGGACCTGATATGTACAGACGCTACCTCTATCCTTCGACACTCTTTTTTTACTGGCGTCAAGCAAGATGTAAAGCAGGAGAGGTACCTGTACACCGTTGTCAATAGGTCGGACTTTAACCTTGACAATACTTTGTTCAGTGGCAGTTACAAATTCACCGCGACCGCTGAGAGGGGTTCTATACTCATCCTGCCAATGGGTGCAAAACTCCGTGACCTCCAGGACCAACATAAACTGGACGAGTTTCAAGATCTTGCCACAAAGCATGCACATCGTTGGTGTCTCTCCACTCGTCATAATTCCCTATACTTGATTACTGGCCTGTATCAAACAAGCTCATGGACTTTGGGATCTTTCTATGGACGTCGGGATGTGAATGGTGAAGAAATCCTCGTACAGAAATCAGTTGAAGAAGATGACCTTGCGGCCTACAAATGGGAGTCTCAGTTTCCTAACCTTGAGTTCCAGTCGTGCCGCAAGGATACCACGTTCGAGAACCAGACCGTTCTCATCAAAGGTTTCAAGATGAAAGTCAGACCGAAGCTGGGGGTTACCGTTGTGGAGCCAGTACAGGGATCGCGAAACTTCTTCGCTTGTTTTCTCGAGTATCTCAAGTGTCTGGCATCGCTTGTCAAGTATCTCATATGTGTGGCATCGCAATTTGGAGTAATCAGAGCGCCTATCACTAGTGAGGCCTTTTTAACATTTCATACTCTATTTCAATGGGATGACTTGCCGCAGGTATCGAGCCCTATCCGGAACTATCTCGAGTCTGTGCAATCTTTCAATGTACCGTTTGCAAAGACTGATTTGTTATACAGCAACCTCATTATTTAGGCGTCGTCAATAATTACCTACTAGAGGCAGTGCGTGCTGTGATCTAAAGGGCACTACACTGTATTGATTAAGCGTCTGTGTTAGAATTCCAACGCCGACGTAGTCGTGACTCATGATGATGTTTGGATCAAGTTGTTGGAGAAGGCATGTGGAGTTTGTTTCCTTACCATTCAGATACGAACCATTCTTCTAGTCGAAGTCAATGGTGATACAGGAAAGTGAGCTCCTGGAACATGTAAAGGAGGAGTATAACACTCGCTCTCGCAATAGCAAGTTTTCCGTCACCATATCAATGACTATGGCTAAGTTCCCTCCTGCCAGATGCGATTTGGCTGGAACGGAGACTGTAAGTTTAAATTCACTTGCGTTGGACCCGTCAACTAACTCACATTACCAGCGAAGATTCCAATGATATGCTAGCACAGGAGACCGAAAGTTCCAAGCCGCGAGTCGTCATCACACGTACGAGCCTTTGTTTGTAGTCTTTTCTCGGGAGAGCTGACAACTATCACGCAGATATATGTGCCGAAAACATCACTGTCGGCCTTGGCCATGTTCCTGTTGGATTCTTTATTCGCGTTGAGATCGATGGTGACATATCCAGGTCGACTGAGAATAAGCCTGCACTGGTAGATGATCAGAATATCCAATGGAATGACCGGATCCACCTGTGCGACACCACTCAGGTTTCGTCCTGCGATTAGCCTTGTTAAGGACTTTTCAGGCCATCTGATTCATCCGCCAAAGTTCGACTGGTTCTCTGTGCATCTTTCGAGTTTTCCCCTATGTTAGGAAGTGGTGAGCCTATTGGCACATTGGAGATACGTGTATCCGATCTTCTCGAGCGGACTAGACGTGAGCACGGAATTCCTGTACATCTGCTGCAACTTGACATATTCAACTGTCCACAGCATTCACGATCAAGGAATCCATGCCACGCTCCTTATCACTCCTCGTTTCTGCGCGACCATGGTATCCTAACAACTGGATGTCTAGTCGTGTCGACGATAGTGTAGGTTAAAATTTGTTACCATCACTGTTTTTCTTTCTGAAGAGTTTGCTTGTCATAGGACCGGGAAGAGCATTCAACGCTCCCAGACGTCACAGATCTGACAGATGCGGGGCACGCTCTTCTTGGCTACTACAGAAAATATAACGAAAAAGATCTCGAATCTTCCGTTACATCTTTCACCCAAGCTCTAAACAAATGCCCCAAGGATGATCCGCGTCGCGTCGCTGCCCTATGTAATCTCGCTAAAGCACAGTTTCTCTCTGATCAGTTTCATCGCGCACACCATAATTTTCATGACTCTACCTCGCTGTTCGAGGAAGCACTGAGGCTGCGCGCCGGTGACCACCGGGATCGGCCTATGACGTTGCTATATCTATTGCAAGCTCTTTTACATTATCGTGCATCAGGACAACAAGTATCCCAAAGCATACTACACAAATATATCAACGAGCTCGAGACCATCTGCCCTCGGGATACCCATGCGCGCCGTGCCGCAGACCTGGTGCTGCAGACATATGAACTCGTTCAACTCAAGATCTGTGACGACTTGAAGAAGCTTAACGAGTTAATTCCACGATGGGTCAGAGCCGCAGACGAGGTTCCAGAGGGTTATTTCGACAAACCTGTTAGATTCGACAACATCGGTCTCGCGTTACAGAGATGCTTTCAGTTGTACCAGGACGCCACTGATCTCAAGAAAGCCGTCGAGTGGTTCGAAAAGGCTGTGCAGATTACCCCTGATGGTCATGCGCAAAAATCCACCTATGAGGACCACCTCAGCGATGCTCGTCTGTATCAATGGGCAACGGTGGTACTGACTGGTTCCTCGGCCAATGAGGCATTGGATGCTGCAGTTACGGAGGTATGTTTCCGTTGATGGTCTAGAATTGATGATAATTCTCGCCCAATTCAGTTCAAAGTTCCGCAGTCACACGTTTATTGGGCGATTTGCGATGTTCTTGCAGGCAGTAATCGTGTTCTAGAAGCGATCGAATGTTTTCGCAAGATGCAAGACGAACTATTGGAGATGCATACCCCCGATGAACGAGCATGGGAAGTCGGTGAGTAGTCTGAGTCGCAATGGCGACACTGTGACTAATATGAGAATCCCCCTCCAGATTTCCGACGACGTTGTGTCAAGAAACTTGAGGAAAAGGGTGACACGTTCATGGAGTCCCAGGGTCTTGACACAGCCATTGAATGTTACTCGATCGCTCTCTTTCTCAGCCCGACAAGCATCAGTGATATCATCGTCAAATGTTGCGAGGCCCGAGCAGGCTTGTTGGAGAAACAAAGGCTGATCAATGCTAACAAGGTATGGATTTGTTTGCACGTTAGGTCGAGTCCAATTCAGTTCGAGGTGCAGAAGTTCCACGTCTATCGGATGGTCTGCGATGATCTCGAGGGTAGCAATCGCATTCCAGAAGCGATTGCATGTTTCCGCAAGATGCAAGACAAAGTATTGGAGATGAGCGTCCCTAATGACCGAGCCGAATGGGAACTCGGTAAGTGATTTCGGGGACGACACCGAGTTACATCTAAGAACTCTCCAGATTTTCGACGACGTTGTGTCGACAAGGTCGACAAACAAGGCAATGGAGCCATGGACCTCAAGGACCACGACTCGGCTATTGGATACTACTCCTGTGCACTCTCACTTGACCCGACTAACGCCAACATCATCGTCAAGTGCTGTAAGGCGCGAGTTTGTTTGTTGAAGGATGAACCCATAAACGTTGCCCAGGTATGAATAGATCCAATCATTGTGCCAAGTTGACGCCATTGACGATACAATCAGATTACTGGACACGACTCATCGTTTAATGGGCAGCAAGTGTATGCGAGTAACTTGCGACAGAGTTATGGCTACCCTCTGGGTAACCCCAATCCAAGCAGCCGAGAGGGCCTTCGCATTGGAGATGTTGGATATGTCGACGACAGTGGCGCGTTCCACGTCCTCTGCAACATACGTTTCCCATCGCGTTCCGACCAATTCGAGGCAATTCCGTTGGACAACAACCTGATACGCAAAAACGCTACCGCTGTCCTCCCATGCTCATTAGTATATACTGGCGTCAGCCAGAATGTGGGTGCGGAAAGGTACCTGTACACCGTTGCCAATAGGTCGAATTCTAACCTTGACAATACTTTATTCGGTGGCATTTACGAATTCACCGCAACCGCTCAGAGGGGTGCTATACTCATCCTACCATTAGGTGCAAAATTCTATGAACTTCAGGACCGACAGTCATTGGACAGGTTTCGAGAGCTTGCCATGAAGCATGGACGTCGTTGGTGTCTTTCCGCTGGTCGTGACTCCCTGTTCTTGATTACCGGCCTTTATCAAACGAGCTCATGGACTTTGGCATCCTTCTATGGACATCGCAAGGTGGATGGTAACAAAATCCTCGTACAGGAATCAGTTAAGCAAGATGACCTTGCGGCCTACATATGGAGGGCTGAGTTTCCGAACCTGGATGCCCAGTCGTGTCGCCGGGGTCATATGTTCGAGAACCAGACTGTTTTTATCAAAGGTTTCCAGATGACACTCAGACCGAAAATGGGGGAGAACCCCAGTCTATTTTCCGTCGTTTCTCCAGTATCGCGTCGGTAATTGTACCGCATCGTATTATCAGTGAGGCCTTTTTATCTTTTCATACTGTATTTGACTGATGACTTGCCATAGGTATCAAGTACTTTCCGGAATGATTTGTTATACAGTATCCTCATTTAATAGGGACGCTCAACTTGTTTGATCTCTTCGGCTTTTGGTTTGTCTCAGTTAGCCGTTCGGTGCGCAGCGCTATTGCTTCCTTCTCACGGGCGGCATGGTACATACTACAAACGTGTGGTGACGGAAAGTCTCATCGAGGTTCACGTTCAGGTCTGGTCCGAGACTCCGTTGACTTGGAGGAGTTGACTCGGAACATTTGTATACCTATTGGCCTAGTCGTACATAAGTAGCTCACTTTGCATATTGCGCGTTTTCTATTTCCATTCAGTATATCTTACACTGGTCCAAGCAACATTCAAATTGTTTTTGTCGTGATTTGAGCGTAACCTGTGACAGTGTGATCGAAGACTTGAACTAGAGGAAACCACTGGACGACCTCCGCATATGCAGCAACTAACCTTCGCATCCGCGTCCGCTCTTTTCCCTCTCCTGCATTCTTTCTCGCCCATCGTCACCCGGCACTGCAACAGCGCCACCTCTGTTTCGTCAGACACACTCAACCCACAAGGCGCTCAGTAGGACCCACTGAAACCCTCACCGCCCGCACCAAAGCAAGACACACTACTCCTCTCACGCGCATGGAAAAAGGTCAAGCACGAGGCTCAACACTACTGACACGGGACGAAGCTCGTCTCAGAGGTTTGCATCTCCGAACAACAGTGGGAGATTCTTCATGGAGAGAACTCACTCGCAGACAACACCGGAAAGTGTGTTCGATTTGCTTGCTTCCTGAATCCTGAACGACTCAGGACCTGCTCAAGCTTCCATTTACTGTGTTCATCATTATACCCTTCATGGAGTTGCTTCTCCCGTCGCACTCAAGTTGTTCCCAAACAAACTCCTTTCGATCATAAGTTTGTTTATCTTGATCGTGTTGTCGTCCATCGCTCATGTCGCATCCAAGAAGAGAAACAATGCAAACTCCTTAGGTTCAGTTCGTAATGGCCGAGTTCCTTCAAGAAACACTATGGGAATCAGGTCTCAAGGCCAACGCCACGCCCACATACTCGGCACAGACGCTTTCAAAGAGTTCTTCCCCAAGGTTCGCTCCATAGGCGAGTCTCGAGTCTCTGTGACCGAAATAGCCAAACTCTTCAACAACTTCATTCTCGACAACCTTTCCCGTCCACAACTCGTCTCCATGTGCAAATATACGGAGATCAATGCATTTAGAACCGGCAACTTCCTCAGTGGCGTGATTGGCTCCCGTCTCATGAACCTCAGGAAGGACGATCAAGTGATATACGCACAGGGCGTCGATGAACTTTCAAATTGAAGCTTCAGGCCGCCTCTTAGACTAGGGGAATTCGTACTACCGGGGTCTCTCACGCGAGACTACGGGACGAACTGATAACGTGGATCCATACACATCTATACGAGTCTCTCGAGTCTATCTGTCTCGGACGGGCGTTCCAGAACACAGAACAGAACAGAAGTACTAGTGACTGTATGCTCACGAAGCAACCATAGTTTGCCTTGTCACAACTAATCAAAGATCTCCAATGACTTGGCCGCTATACCCTTCCAGCGAATCAGCTCATGAGCGGGAATATCAATATGCTGCTCGGCAGCTACCCGTCTGTACCCCACCCGTTCAGGCGTATTTGACTTTGCGAACAAGTGTGCTCTGAATCCTCGCTCCAGATATGCAACCACCCGCAGTGCCTTTGTATATTCGTTCAAGTTCCCCTCACGAGGATTGACCTTTTGGATGAGTTCAAGAATCCACGGATATACGAGCACAACATCTTCCTGACGCCACCCAGAAGAAGGTGCGTTCGTGGCTGAGAACTTGAAAGTCCCAAGAGCCTCAGTCGAGGCAACATAAACAGGAGGGGTTGCACAAGGGGTGACGTCGGTGACAGAAAACGTGATGCAGGGAAGTCTAAGTTTGCGGTTATCGAACGTGGGTGGATCCAAATTGATGAGCTTGTTATAGAAACTAGCGACCTCTTGTTTCGGTAGTGTGCGCGATAATTCTTTGACTCGCTTGTTAAGTTCGTCGTCTGTGATGGACGGCAGTTTGTACGGGGTTTGGCCGTAAACGGAAATGCTGGCAGGAAGGGAGCTGTGGAATCCTGATGGCTTCCCGAACCAATCAAGAACGGCGACGTCCCCTCGGCGCTGTACGATTTCCTGCAGCAGCAATCCGAGCGCGGTTTCGGCATCATGACGGTTGTAATCCACAGGCATGTCACTCCTGAATATCCCCATCAAAGAATATGCGATATCAACTGGCATGGTAGCTTCACGACTTGATGCCACGCGAAGCTTTTCGCGAACAGGAAGTCCTTCGGGAGAAAAGTGAACAAGAGTATCCTCTTCGATACCAGTGGCTTTTGCCAGCTCTCCTTTGATCCTGGGCGAGTCTTTGTGGTTAAAGTGCTTCGAATCACCGAGATACAGGTCCCATGTGCGGTAGTAGAATCGTATAACTTTGGGGGCAAGAAGTTCCTGCAATGTCCATGCGCGAAACATCCATCGGTTATGCGCGAGTGTTGGATTATGACCCGGGGGTGGAGGAATGGGGTTTTGGGATGGGTCGGCAAGGAGGATAAGGG
>JBBPOJ010000487.1:0-25879 GCA_038091395.1 Leccinum rimulosum
AAGCAAGGTGTCGAATATGTCAAGAGGGCTGCTTCGCGATTGTTGCAGAACGGTGATTGGCTGCGCGGACCACCAGATCAGAATGTAAGTTCATTGTTCGTAGTGTAACTTTTATTGATGATGTGATCGTACAGGGCGTACTGCGGAACTTCTCGCACGACGCTATCAAACACGCATGCCTTGCTCTTTACTACAAATCATCAAGTCGCACGTCATTGAAGAGTTGCAAGGATTTTGCTACTGCAATACCCACTTCTGCCATTTGTCTGGTCGCTGCCGTGGTGGATTTCATGCATTTATGACTATGTTTTCTGACTAATGCTCTATTAGATAAAGGTAGTACTCGTTGCATATCAAGAACATGGCCTGCCGAAAGTGCCAACAATCAATGAAGATTCTTGCGCTCGTGCATTACGCAGTGCAAACAAGGCAGTGAAAGAGATCCTTGCACATGCTGACCATGCGAAATATTTCAAGAGTATGCTTCGAGACTGGGTGCAGCAAGAGAAGTTTGGCCAATCCGTTGACGATTCGGATGCAAGTGGTTCGGATTTTGGGATCATCCTTGGTTAATTGCTTCGGGCTGTTATCTCTTTTGTATAGTGTGGTTGTGTCATGTATCGTGCATTTTCTATCTGCATGAATGGTAGTGGATCTGTCTTTAAAGCATTTATTTGTGGTCTGGTTAGAGTCTGCTGAGATTGTGTTGTTCTGTGGCCGTGATACATAGACTTGGATCATGAGTCCCCCAGACTGGTATAGACTGAATATGAGACTATCTTGGAGCTGATGTAGAATAGTGATGACATTTACTAGGACTTGCACAGACCATTGAACAGGCTAGGACCAATCACAAGCCAGTTCTATCATTGATTAACTTAGAGACTATATCAGAGATAATGCAAAGCAGTGACAATAATTGGGAGGCTATGTACAGTTATATACAGACAGTGTATAGGTGATGCTGCAGTTCTATATACTCCTGCACAGCCCTCTCAAGAGGAGGACATGTCTGTAGAGGCTGTGGAAGCTGAAATGTCTGTGCAGGCCTGTGCAGGCCTGTGCAGCTCACCTCAAATTTGCTGATGTGGCTTCCTCGTATTGCCACGGCAGGATCGACGAAGTCGAATGCGTCGTCGTTCATCGGAACGAAACGCAGCATGTCAAGTTCAACCCCACCCTGCCGGTGGTTTGATGGAATCCATTCAAACCATCGCACGTGTAGAAAATCTAACCGACGAGGGTGATAGTCCATCAGCCCTGGGCCGATGTATTGAATGTTCGCGTGATAGATGCCGATCACGCGAGCATAGCAGAAGCGATGCGGCCGCGGCTGTGTTGTTCCCCCTGTATGTCCCGTCCGCAGAATCATGATGTCGCGGTGGTCAGTGTTGGGGTTGACTGTGTCTTGACTTCGGCGAACATCGTAAGTCGTATAGTTCAGACGGAGAATATTATGCTGGTAAATTCGACCACTCTTGAATAATACGTGGTCGATGGTGGCTTCCAAATCATTGTAGCCGTTGTCCAGGCCCGATTGTACACGACGAGCAGTGCTCGTTTCCAAGGCTTGTGCATGGATCGCCCGGATGCGAGGAAGGAGGTGACCTTTCAATTTCGGAACGAAATCCTTCCCACTCCATTAAATTGCGAACGAGATAGTAAACAAATCTACGAACCTTTATTGCTGGATCATCTGGGTTGCTGCATATGAAGCTCCCAAGATCGAGAGGTTTATGTTGTGATTTTCCGATGTTGTAGCGTTCCTCCGGAATATTGGGGACTGATTCCGTCGGATCAATTTTAGTGTCATGAACCCTACGTATTCTCGCTTGACGTCGCTCGATCCGAGTGAGTTGACGGACAAAATCCTTCCGGCTGGTGCGCGTGTACCGCCCTTTCCCCACTCGGTGCTCACGTTCTCCCTGCAGACAAGGTTAGAACTTAGAATACAATCGATGTGCACAAATAGACAAATGCTACTAACTGGCTGCGTGGAATAGGAATCAGTCGTCCCATACATCCGAATGGAAGCTGTGTAATCGCCGAGGGCATGAAATTTGTAGTTACGAAGATTGAACATTTTTGATTTGGGCAATGATGGCCCAGAAGTTGAATTCGTAGAATCGCGCTGAGAGCAAGCGCGAGCGTCACGGCGTTTGCGCTGTTCAGTTTCGCGTTTGAGCTCTCGAGTGCGAAATGCGGGACAGGTGTCGACTTCGAAAGCACGTACAACATTCCCTAGAGAATGTGTGATACTATCCATCACTTGAAGCGTGTCGTCCGTGTGCATTCGTAGTTTCGCGAGCCCGTGCCACTGACAAAGATGAGCGAGGAGCTTCAGCACAGTACCATCGTGCGGATCCGGGAGAAGTCCTTCGAACACGGGAAGGGCACACTACGGCGTAGGCTGGGTCAGTCAAAGTACTCGAGCAACAATATAACACCGTACCTGGAGAAGGTCTTCAAAGTCATGTGCGGTCATTCTTTTCATTTCAGATGCGTTCTTTGAAAACCGACGAATCGTATCCTTTCCAAATGAAGGGACCAGGCGGTATCTGTGCATTGAAACAAGTTAGTAAAACAACAAACATACTAGTTTGAATTGCTTTCCTTTGATCAAGTTCGCGTAGCTTGTTCCCTTTCAAGCTGTCCAGTATACGCAAAAGATGTGTGAAGACAGATTTCCATACTCCAAGTTCGAATTCATGCATCAGATCAACTACTAGTATAAGAAAGAAGTTGAAGTTGAAATCACTGAGTCGATCTGAAAAGGAATTCTGCGTCGATCAGTAAAGCATTGAGCACCGTGACCAATCCGGTGTACACGTACGACAGTGGGTACAAGGGACTCAGACTTCAGTAGCGCTTCAACTTGCGTTGAATTCACAGCATAATTGCTCTCATAGATGAGCCTTCGTGCATGCAAGACTTTCGTCCGTCGATCGACATCGTCTACGCGAACCAATGATTGTCGTCGGGTAAGGTCCGATCTGGTACCCATGTCACGTCCTTGCATCATTGGCAGTGTGCACCGTGGACACGGGCATGCTCCGAGATTGCGTATAGATGCTATAAGAACTCTATCCAGACAAATGTCAGTGGAAGCACAAGAGGGAAGGGATATAATCTATACTTCTCTGGGTAATCAGCCGAATATGTAAATATACGAGGAAAGAAACGCCGCTTGATACCGTCGCAACACAAAATGACAATTCCATGTTGATAAGCCGTCATAAAATCTTCGTCAAGTAATATCTTCCACTGCGCTTGGAAGAGTTCTCGATGGCAATGTGTACAGATCGCCTGGCTCGAACCGTTGCTACCCAAATGTTCAGCTAGGAAATCCTTGAAATTGTCGGGTAGCTAGAAGAACAGTAAGATCACATTCGGCAAAACGAAATACATACATACCACCTGGAAGTACGCAGCATGCGAACACAGATTATTTGATGGCTGACATCTTCGGTACTTCGACTCGTTGCCAAAGAATACGTACAGTGGCCACAGTTTGGCGTCACCAAAGGTGGTGAGCTGGGTGGCATCAGACCAAAACATGAGAGCCACGACAACGCGGGGAAGGTCGCATCCAGGCTCCGTGGGTGAGTCTTGGAGGGCCTGATGCGCCTCGAGGAATGCCGTAGAGGAGAACAGTTCCCCATACACCCTGATTTCATGGTCTCTATGGGGTGGATCCCACCGCAATTCATAAGGTTCAAAATGGAACTGGGATGCGTGGATTGGATTCGACAATCTTTCCTTTATGATGGAAACAAGGGAACGATGGTAGAATCCAGGGATAACGTAGTCCTTTGGCCCTGGATTCCTTGACCTGCTGTGAAACGGCACTGAGATCGTGACCGAAGAGCATCTCCACCCTTCATCCTCACCGAGCCACTCGGGAACAGCACCGTCAAAGTAATTCTCTCCAAGGTGTTTGTCGATGGAATCCCATGGAGTCTGTGACACGGCAGAGGGCGAAAAGACCGGGTTTCCAACAATATCAAGTAACTGTTTGAAATTTTCTTTGGATTTCTGACCTCCTTGGTTCCAATACCAATCCCCGAGGCGCATTGAGCTCTCGTTGGGATACGGATGATATGGGTTCTCGGATCCAATCATGGACTTTGTTCTATCGACGTGTTGTGAACAGACGTTCTCAACTGAGTAGGGGTCTTCAGGATCGTAACGAGGAAGTGAATTGGTGTTATAAATACGATATAGCCCGAACTTGTTCGCTTGGGTCTTGATAAATTTACGTAGTGACGAGAACAGAGGTCGACGGGATTGCTCGACGGGGACAGGCAAAACATTATGAGATGACGAGGTTGGACCATTCGCCGTTTGGTGCTCGATGGGGACAGGTAAACCATGAATAAATGAAGAGGCTGTATTATTCGAAGCTAGGGCTGGAGCCGACAGACCAACACGAGCCTCAGAAGGAGGGAGTGGCAGCAGGGACTCTGGAAGCGTGTCTGGAAATAGTGATATCCTGCGAGTACTAGTGTCTCTTGACCTGCGCCGTGCATGAGCCTGAGACAGCGCATCATCCGGTGTAAAGCGGTCGTCGTCCGTAAATTGCTGTTGCGCAGAGAAAACTGAATGAGCTATCCCTTGCGACAAATAAGCATGCCCGGATATCTACATACCTGATGCAACTCGGGAGAACGACCCGTACCAGAGGCGCTGGTAGGCGCGCTATGCGACAAAGCCAGGCCCGCACCGTGACTGACACCAAGCTTGCGTCTTTTGGCTTGGTAAAGGTCCTTTGCCTTCGCAAGGGCACCGGACAGTCGTTTCTTGGCCGTACGGCATCCTCTTTCGTGGCGAGTGAACGCGCCTGAATCGCTGAAAGTCCTGTTGCAACAACACGTTCGCGTGAGAGACGAGTCCTCAAGAGTGGCCATCGATGCAGGGTTGCGCCGCTGCGGTGTACTCAGCTCGACGGCAAGTACAATTGTTGTTGTAATGACTGGGCCGACTGCGCGGCGAAGTCCGCTACGGTTCACATGCACATGTAAGCGAAGACAGTACTCTTGTTTGTGTACTCTTGTTCGTCAGAAATACTCGACGGTAATCAGCATAGTAAGCTCAATGTATCTCTATAAGATATATATGTTTCCAGCCCTCACCTTCAAGTTCGAAATGGACACTGGACACGCGACGCCAATAAAATCAGCAATAAACTTCCTTGTCAATATGCCCGGGGCATGAAATTTCACCGTTACTAATCCGATGATAATGTACACATGTAGTCGTCCTTGCCGAAGATGAGTCGAGTGATAAACTGGACACATCGCGACACCAAAGTCCCGCAGCGTGACAAACGCGACGCACCACGCCACGAGAACACAGCGTCGTGCCATGAAGTGTCGACTACTACCACATGGGCGTGTGCGGTAGAGTTAACTCTAAATGCCTGCTTATCCGGCTTTCCATAGGAGTCCACCAAGTCATAACATATTTTTGTTTCGCTTCCGTGTAATCTTGATAGAACAAACCAATCAGCAAACAAAATGATGATAACAACTTACCGACCTAGTCCAACGTAACATGCTTGAAAATGTGGAAAACGAAGCACGGAGTCCGGACACCAACAAGCGGACGCTGTAGCTCCCAGAGCGTGATGTCCGCTGTTTTGTCCACAGTCCCTTCGAGGGACTGTCTTCCCATTGGCAGGTGAGCTGGTCTTGCCATCGAAACATTACCGCAACATCAGTGCCACGTGGTATGCGTGGTGACCCGGGTCGACCACGTTGCACCCTTCACAGACCCGCGGGCGTTGAGGAGCGCAGTGCCCAGTTTCCTTTCGCGACTTGCGGACCGAATCTAATTCGTTAGCAGACCTGTCGCCTCGTACGATTTCGTCTACGTAGCGGACACCTGAACGACGTGCAGAACATGTTGCGCAAACCATCGTAGTCTGGAAGATCGGTAAACGGAAGGGACAAAGCGTAAGTGAGCAGGAGGGTGAACTCAACAGGAAGAGTGGCCGTCATTGGGATTGCGAGGGGTAGCAAGTTCAAGTCCTCCTGATGGGTCTCAAGGTGGCAAGAAGTAGACAACCGTTTGCGGTGACGACGACGTGCTGTTGGAGAAGTAGGAAGTTGTGCAAGCACGTGAACGGGATCGAGAGTGGACGCACTATTCTGGTCCTGGACTTTTGATAGACCTGACCAGTCAGCCTATGTAGGGCAAGAATCCTTCGCCAAGTAAACAACAAAGTGGCTGTCCTTTGTGAAAATTGAGCGTGGCTGATTGTGAGGAATCGAGGAGGTGAGATCGGCCGCCCGAGAGTCCAGCACAAGGAAACCCACTAAATTGGTGACCAGTCACATCCAAAAGAGGCAATGCTGAGGCGAAGCATTGCAGTCGTGGATACTTACAAAGGGGGGAAAGGGTCTGGGGGAAAGGGTGAGCTTCACACGATTACGTGACTTTTTTTCTGTTTTTGGCATCTTGATCTTCTTGACAGGCCAGAACGCAAACACTGGCAAAGTTTCTCATTAAGCCGGTACCTGCGATAACAACACAGTCGCACCGGTGTGGCACTTCGAGAGCGGCCTGAAGCTGAAAAACGCGCGGGACGACATGGCCTTCAGTGAGTAATGAAACAATCAGACAGGCCTGGAGTGCATCAAGTCTATCCTCGTCGTTCAAATTTTCCAGGTATTCGTGAGGCAGTTGCTCGTTGATCAACGTTGTAGATAACCGAATCACGGCGTCTAATGAACTATGACGGACCCCTTGTACCCATGTTTCTGTGAGGTCGGGGTCCATTGTGATCGACCCGAGCCCGCATTGTATCGATCCGAGTCGCTACGTAGTATGAGTAATTGATTAGTTTTGTAGGCAAATTGATTTCACAAAATGAATTACAATTAACAATCATGACGACCATGACGAGTCGCGCGACGCATCAAACAAACACTATCAATGTGATATTAGAAAACGGAAGCTTATTTTCATATCCACAGCTTGTTCGCGGCATGCTCTAGAAACGTAGGCCAATCCTGATATGCCTTATCGTTAAGCTTTCCCAGTCGGCGATTCTGCACGTCTCTCCAAGACCGGAATAGGTCGTTCCAAGGCAGTCGCATGATCTGCGATCGCGTTCGGCTGCGCAGCCGCTCCTTGCAGAACGGGCTGCAAAAGAGCTCGATAGACGACCTTGCGCAAGGCCAGATTTGCGCCACGTATCGTATCCTCGATGTGCAGCCACTGAGACGGTACCTGGGCAAGTCTCGAAGAGGTTTAGACAAGGGAAAATCTATGGCAATCGGGCGTTCATGCTCGGCGCCAATACTAAGATAAGTACTATGCGTACCTAAAGGGGACATCACATATTCAACGTTCGCTGGTGGCGGGCGAGCCCGATTGGATAGGAAGGTACGCAGCACACGGACGGTCAAAGAGCCACAAGCATGAACAGCAGCCAACATGACGAGCAGGGCTTCCCGACGTGGTAACGCATCCTTAATGACAAGTTCAGCGGTTGGTTCCCCAAGGCCTTCGAGATTCTTCCGGTGTTCTCTCTTTGACTTGTGCACTGCTTCTTTGGTCGTCCATTTATTAGTACCCGACGTCTGGTTTTCATTAATATATTATTGTCCAGAGCAAGAACACAGAAACCCATTTCTTGAAATGCTCTGGACAAATAACCCTAAGGACTCGAATTCGATTAGCAACTCAGTAGCGGCGCAAGCTAGCCTTGATGGGGCGACTCACTTGGCCGGAACTGACGTCCACAACGTGCCAAACGGATCGGGTGCTCTCCGAGTGAACAAGCTGACGGATGTATGGGGACATGTGATCGACTTCATGCTCTTTTTTAGGCGAGATACGATCCGTCCGTCCGCCTGGGTCCCGCACTTCGTAGGCTAGCAGGGTACCGCGCAGGAAGTCATCGACCCGAGCCTGAGTAGAGTTTATCAAGCGACTCACTTGACGGTGTGCGCTGCAGTTGCAGACTGCGCACGGAATCCCACAAGGAACGGAGTTGTGGGGGGATCTGGCAAGTCGAATTGCGGGCGTACAAAAGGTTATCGCTCGAGGTGGATACTCACATCCACGTTTAATCCTTCGTCATCGCAAGAACGCATGAAGTAGCACATGAGTTTCAGCCAGGCTGCCGGGTGTTCTGCGATGGCAGCCCGTAGCCATGGACCGTCACGTCGTTCGGGTGGATGGAGAGCAGAGAAGCGATGTCCGGCGAAGATATTGACGATGGCGAGGGTGTTTGTTGCGCATGGAGAGTATCGTGTGAACAAAGCGCGGGTGTCACAAGTGCTACTCGGTTGAAACCTCGACAACTTATGATTTATCTGTGACAATTCAATGGGGACTCTCACTCTGTCTCTAGATCAACGTATCTCCGGTACCTGTGCTACATATGATCATTTGCCACTTGGGGCCACCAAAGGCGCCTGGCAAGCAGCAAGCTAGTTCGATACAAAGTAGTGCCGACGTATACGTAGTATGCACTTGGACAACTCAGCGCCACTTGCCGGGGCCCCACCCTGACCGCTATTACTAGATCCGACTCTTTGCTTTGTTCGACTCGGAGTCGTTCGATGCCGGCAAACTGTCAGTTCATACATAGTACCGTCCGTCACGGTTGCCGCTGTTTTTTTTTGGGAAAACTTTTTTGTGTACAGTCCCTTAGTAAGTTAGTAATAATAGTTGCTGAACAAGTCTTGAAGTCGATTACAATACCACCCTCCTTGTACTACCTGCGGGACTTGGCCCATCGAGTGACTAGACTACTTACAATCAGCCAAAAAAGAACAGAAACAGTGCTTACCTTCTCTTGGAACTGATTGTCAAGTATGGTGCAACGTCATCCCATCCCCTTGCCACCGTACCTACAACCTGCGCATCCCCAGTTTGCTGTACGTTCGAAGTTTCGTACGTGGGCTTGGTTTCTGTGAATGGCAAGCCTATTAATGGCAGCCTGAGCCCGTCCATAGTATTAGACGGTTCGTGCCTGTAGCACAGCACAGCTACATAGCATTATGTAGTCACGGCTTATAAATTACATTCTACTGTAGACGGCTGTAGCGTACTCCGCATCGACGCTCGTAGTTTCGGAGGAGCAACCTGCGCCAGAGACGATACACCATCGCTCGACGCCTCGACGTACCGCGCCACGTGCCGCCATAACAATAATAACAACATCGTACCTGCACCCGATTCATTATAGTGTCGGCGAACAGAGAGAAATCATAAAACGTACCGAGCACCGTCTTAACCTCGTCCTGGAACGCGCGCACGAGCCGTTGGTACGCTTCATGAATCAACGACCGCTTTTGTGCCATGTCGAGGTCTTGCAGGAACGCTGGATCCGAGATGCAAACAACCTGCAAAAGACTTTTGGTAAGCCCAAAGAAATCACATAGGACCCACCTCTTGGATATGATCCACCCGGATATGATCACGCGAGGACAGCTCCGCCGAGAGATCCGCAATCTGTTTCAACGTCGCCGCCAGTTCGTCGCACAGACCATTCAACGCCTCAATCGCATCCCCAACCGTCGGAATCGTAGCTATGCGTCATGTTTGAATCCCACCTAACAACAAGGCGAAAAAAAATACTCACCAATGACACGAGACGGCCGCTCGTCGTGTCTCGGCACCGACAACACGGGCGACAACACCAACGAAATCTCAGGCTCCATGAACTCGCTCGCAGCACCGAGGTTCTGCTCATAAATGCTGCTAGCCCTTGCTGACCAAAATTGTGGAAAGATCCCGCAAGTTGTATGCACAGTGGAGGACAACTACCGACGACGCGGCCACGATGGATGTTGACCAGGGAGATAAGCCCAGATCCGTTGGAACGAACGACGGAAACGGTCCGTTTGCTACCGTGCATTCGATCACCGCTCGTTTGAGCAACAGCTCCTGTCGTCGCACTTGCACGTCAAACTTGGTCTCGGATTGGTGTCCGGGTGCAAACACACTCGCGAGCGCGATCTTGGCATCCGTCTGGGGCCGGACAGACTGGTTCCATCGGCCGTTACCCAAACACCGCGCAGCCAATCCCAAAACCGCACCATGTATGCCCCCAAATCCGGTATTCATCGTCAACTGTTCATATCACGTCCGTCAGTTCGATCAGCATGTAATTTAAATGAGAATCGACTTACCAGCTCCGATTTGGGAACAAGCGGAAGGAGGCTCCCACTGAGCGACACGAGCAAATGGATCTCTTCGAGGTACGACTGTGCCACCTCTTCGCTGTCGTTTTTGAGCATGATCACGATCGTGTCTCGGTGGCTAGACAAAAACTGGAGGGCCTAAGCGAGCGAATCAGTACAACGCGCAAACGAATCAATCGGAACACTCGTGACCCACCTGGTGATTCGCCGTTGTGTGATTCGTACCCAGCGATGCAAGCATGGCCGCGACCAGCTGCACCACCGGCATAAACAACTAGGCGGCGGCGGAGGGCAGGAAATGTAGGGGCAGCGGGCGCGCATTTCCGCGTGGACGCGGTGTGTGGCCAGCAAGGTGAGGGGGGCAGACAAACGGCGAGCCCGAGTGCCAAGAGAGGACGGAGGTGGACACCCGGGTACATTTGCGTGTGGATGCGACAGGCGTGCGGGAAGGGCAGGCGTGGCAGTAGCCCATGAAGGCAGTTAGGTGGACGGGTTTCTTGGGGTCATCCTGTGGCGCACATTCAGCGGATGGAGGCAAGGGGAGAGCTGCACAGACCTTGGGAAAGACTTGACTTTTCCGCGGTGGCGCGCGGCACGCTTGCAGGGGAAGGAACTGTGGCGGGGAGCTTCGTACTGTGGGAGATGGTCAGAGGGGTGGAGGCGAGTAGATCGTGTGAATACGGACCTCTTCGTCGTGCCGTCGTCGCGTCAGTGTCACGTCGTCGTCGTCGGCATGGACGAGGTCTGCCATTGGGGTAGGGTATGGGTGAGGGAGAGAGACATAAACAGAGAGATGGTGGGGACGCACCTCGTTTCCATTTCCATCTCCATCTAGCTCGGTCACCTCCACCGTTTCTCCGTCGTCGTCTTCATCGGGCGTCGTCGACGTGTTCGTTGACATCAACGCCACGTCGGCGTGTCATTGCGTCGTTTCTGTTGTCGTATTCATTGATGCAGTCCGCTGACGGTTTGGACGAGGTCTGGCAAAGGGTAAGTGAGGAACAAAGAGAGAGAGAGAGAGAGGGACGCACGTACGAGGGAGATGGGGAGAGGCGGGCACCGTGTCACGTCCTCTTCGTCAGTGAGTCGTCGTCGAGTCATCGTGGATCACGTTGAAGGGCATGCGCTGGCGGCGTGGACGATCGCCGCGGTTGTTGTCGTTGCGTCGCCTCTATTTGTCGTGTCGTTGCTGTTGTCGTGTTCGTTGAACGACGTCTTCGACGCAGTCCGCTGGCGGTATGGACGAGTTCTGGCGGAGGGTGAGGGAGGGTGAGATGTAGGGAGAGACGTACGCACGCATGCCACCGTGACCCACCCTCGTCGCGTGGTCGTGTCGTTGTCGCACCGTCAGTCGGCGTTGTGCCTTCGTCACGCCGTCATCTTCGATGGAGTCCGCTGGCGATATGGGCGAGGTCTGGCGGAGGGTGAGGGAGAGACAAAGGAAGGGAGGGATGTACGCACGCACGCTACCCACCCTCGTCACGTCGGTCGTTGTGTTGTCGTACCTTCGTGTCGTCGGTGCGGACGAGGCCTGGCGGAAGGTGAGGGAGGGACAGAAGGAAGGGAACATTTTGACTGCGTGATCACAGGCGGGAGGTATTCATACCGACGTTTACCAAATTAGGAGTCATCTTATTTCAAATTGGGGCGTAAACGCGTAAACTAATTGCGGAACTCGAGACTAGGCTTGATATTGGATCATGTTGAAGATACCCACCAGGCCTAGGGTTTTTTTCCTCTTGCGAACAACGCTCGGAATTGGCGCAGCACGTTGGTCACCGGGGTCGCTCATTTCTGGGTCTTCGTCAATATTCTGCTTTGAATGGTTTATCACCTTGGATAGACATCCATGCTCCCTGGTGTGACTAGAGGTCCGTCGATTTTCTCACCAGCCTGCCACGTCTTGTCGACTTTCTCACCGTTCTCGTTCTTCTACCTCAACTTGAAGCGTCTCTTGGAAAGTATGCTGGGTTGGCGCTCAGCGCTCAGCGCCGAACAGCGTAAAGGTGAACCTGTACCTCGTGTCGTTGACAGCCACGCACGCCCAACCACTCAGTCCTTCTACCCACGTGCACCCTTCACCTTTGGATCGGTGTCGGGTCTACTTATGCTACTTTCCAAATCATTGCTCAATGATAATGCTGAAACAAACGAATTCAACGTTCTCGGACGGAACGTTCATACACAACGGAATGTCCGTGGCTGCGCCTCCGGGGTCTATGAACCTCGACGATGAATACTATGAATGTGCTTAATCCTTTCGGGGATGGTAAACATGTATGGTATGAGTATGAGCGCAACTTCACTGTCTCAAATCCTAGAAATAGTTCTCACACGTGTTCATAAATATGATCGATTCTTTCAAGTTGTCGCCAGTCAGCTCAAATCCATGGTCCATATCCATATCGTGTTGTCGTACGACGTCAAAATAGAAGACAATTAGGCCCAGCCTATAGGATCACGAGGTGTACATCACAATACCATCTACTTTTTGATAGTACTTGGGACGCATGCTGAACATGTAGACATCGTTCAACCGGGATTGTTGGCAGGAGGCTGTCTATCAACTTCTTCAACTCCTCCGCTGGGCTCGACCTGTATCACATCGTGTTGCAGGGTAATCCTGGCACATTTGGCTAGTATTTGCCATGTCAGATGGCTCGTTTAGAACCTCTGGTTGACATTCTCTGCCGTTCCTATCACCTGCACCTGCCCAAGATGTCTATTGTCTTCATCTTATGTTCAACGAGCCACTTCGTGTGCATTCAACTGCATCATGATATTATTGCATCATCTCTGGCTTGCTCAGAAAGTCAATAGCTCAGGATCAATACTTTCCATCTAAGCTTATCCGAGTGCCACCCCCTTGTCGATGAGCCCACGGAGAATAAACAGGAAGCCGATTGAGTCAATTATAACTTACAATTTCATAAAACTGCATCCGTCGGCGGATTGTGTGTAACTGAGCGCTGACTGGATAAAATTCACTGCCCTTGCACCATGAGTAGCACTTTCTCTTGAGTCACAAAATGCCCTTGCTCCGGTGGGTCGTCCCTCAGAGACGACTCCCTCTCCGAGGATCAGGACCGCATTAGACCGGTCTCGGGACAGTACGCGCATTGGACGAGCAAGGGTATGCGTTTTCAAGTTCGAGCCTGCGAAAGCTCTCGTCAGGGGGTTACCGCTACCCCCAACCGCTTCCCTTCTCGGGCCGACGGACTGGGTATACCTATTACCGATCGTCATATCAGGTTTCTTGCATTTAAATTCTTAATATCGTATCAGGCGCGGAGTTCGAAATTACATAGCGGTCAGCCGTTCACAAACTTCTTGTCAATGCAAAGATATCTATGACGTGCTACAGCTATTGAAGATGCACAACGGATTATTTATTTAAAGGACACAGATCACATCCTTCGAAGCGGCACTAGTACGCGTTTCTCACTCATCCACCATTCGCGACTCGATTCTTCTCCGGCGAGCCGTTCGACCGAAGTATGCCAGTGCACAAACTGCATTTGGCAGCAGTCCGGCTATTCCGCCACGTAGTCCAGTGGGCCTTTCTGTCATCTCCGAGCCCCAGGGGACTCGTACAGGTGTCAGTCAATCCCTCTCAGCCGCCGGTTAATCTGATCTTTATACAAATCTGTCGGCCTAAGCAAAATATGCAACTCCGTCTCGTGCGCAGTCAGGTTCGACCGTGCATCGTGCGACACGTCCTCCAGTCGGCTCTGCGTATGTCGCATACGGGTTCGCACTTCCCGTCTTCGGTCCCAATTGGGGTGCGACCTTGACACATTGGACCGTCGTGAGCTCGCCGTTGTCATGCCATTCCATCTAGCCCTCAGATACTCGGCAAAGTTCGATGATCTCCACACCACGTTGCCCCCTAATTTCAACCCTGCTAAAATACTGTGCTAACAAAGTCAGTACCCTACCCTCTCTCTCTCTCTCTTTATTATTTTTCTTTCGTTGTTGATCATTAAATAACCATCCCCTTCCGTGACAAACCTCCCCATATGTCATCTGATTTGCAGTCCACGGTCCAGGAAATTCTCATAAATAATGCAGTCTCCCGTATGGTCAACTACGAGTTCTATTAATGCACCGTAGCCTGACTTGTTGACGTGCATAGTTGCAATGGTCACCTTCGTGGTATATGATTATTGTGAGCAGTCAATAATGGCTCCCAGAGCGTTTGTGACTCTTTTATCGACAGTCCTCATACTTCCCAGAGAAGTACGCGCCCCATCTTCCATGACTTTTTGTTCGCTAAATAACCACATAGGTCGAGTATATTTGGGTTAGCAAACAAATGTTCCAAATAATCTACCAAGCTACTGACGGTGCCACAGACCCAGCGCTGGTCGTCGGTCACCGTGTTGTTTTTTCTTGTTTTCCCCATCATTGTTAAAATTTTCATGCATGATACTCGGATAGGTTCGTTACGTTGGCATCTATGTTGCTGTGTGGGTATCACTGGCGTTACGCGTGCTCAACTGTATAATTCACTTTGAATTCATCTCCAAGGGGAATTTCACTGCGTTCGGGATGATTAGTAGCCAAGCCTCCCGTACTGACGGTATTCAACCGTTGCTAGTTGGCACCGCGTTCGTGCCTGGTCCTCTGAAGGTTTGTTTTTGTATTCGAAAACTAGTCTCATTCAAAATCTAATGAGTAACGTTGGTAGCTGTGCGTATTCGCGTTCTAAGAAGTCGTTGCGCTCGTTCACGATCTTGTAGGTGTAAGCATCGTCTGTTCATTTGTTAGATATCACTTAATCAAGACCTGTGCCTTATAAAGGTACTGGACTCATTTACTCGACACAATGGTCACCGATCGTGGGTCAGCATGCCTCAGTTATTCTCTCTCTGACCAATTTTGTCTTTGAACACAGTCCTAATGATTTTGCGTGTTTATGCGATGTGGAACCAAACAAAGATAATCCTCGGCATTCTCCTGTTCTGCTACATTGTTGAGGTCGTCGTCAACTTAGTTGGGATATCTGTCTTCGATGATCCCCGTACTGATGGGCCACAGGTATGGATTTCGTTCAGAATGTACTTTTAAGGGCTTCCCGCCACTTCTTTTTATTCTAGTGATTATCACCCAAGTACTTGATTATACGACTTGCACCGAAGTGCTTACTGTTCTAAGCCTTTACCTCAAATTTGCGCTCATCGACACATTTCTCTTCGATGTACTATTAGTCATCCTTGCTCTCATTCCCACCGAAAAGGATTCGATGACAATGTACAAGGAGACAACCCAACCGATACATGTCCCTGATCGTCAAGGAAGGTGTCTTTTATATATTCTTGTAAGTCATTCGTTGTGTCTTTACTCTATCAATGGGGTCACGTATAAACTAACAAACAGAAATTTGTTCAACGCCATCGCTGTCGTGATATCGCAAATGCATACAGGCGCGTTTCCCCCTACATGGGTGGTCGTCTTCGGCCTCATTGGCATTGTATCCCTATACCCCGCCATTCCTCGGTTCGTGCTTAGCATTCGGGAATTGTACGACAAGGACAGCCGTGGTCTCTCTATTGACAGCGGGTTTGGTGTCTCATTGCACACACGGAGTTACAGTCGACGGGAGACGATCGCCTCTACCATGGCGCGGTCTAACTTGAAGCTTATCGGGCAGGGATGGAGACGAAGAAATGCAACTCGAACAAATCAACGGGAATGAGGGGCGATATTTAATAGAACTTTTCATTTTCTTGCTAGCGGATCGTTGAGGGATGACCGAATGGTAACGAAAGACGCTTTTCGGACCGTACACACGTAGAGTCTGACGATGCAAGTTCGTGATATGGATTATCCTAGCCAATCGACATTCGCGACCGTCCGACAAATGATTTTCCGTTTGCTCCCAATCCGAGCAGGACGAGATGAAAGCCTCTCGATTATGTGCCTCGTACTTGCCACGTTTGGAGTACCCACCACGCGAGTCCGTTCATGCAAATTCTATCTCCGGATCTTCGATGACATTGGCCAGGGAAGGTGGTGCTGGTGCTGGTGCATCCTGAACGCACCGGCATCATGGACAGTCAATGATGAGGGACAGACTGCGATTCTGCGAATGAGATAAAAAAAAGATGCAGGATCGACAATGCACTAGCAGGACGATACTTTGATGAGTCACGACGAGGGGTCATTCTGACAGGTTTGGTAAGCCGCACACCGGTCGTCGGTGGGGCAGCTTCGCCACACCCAGGAATCCCACGCATTGGTCCAAATTCCCACGAATGGTCCCGACCATTTTGGACCTTTTGGGGACGCACGTGCTGTATGCACGACCCCTGAGTCACGAGACGGCTGAGGAATTCTCGCTAAGGGCGAAATTTTTGGGTGGCCATGTTGTGCGCCACCCCCTGGGTGGGATTTTCCGAGCTCCCCACGCCAGACCCTGGGGAGCTTCCGGCTCGCCTGTCGGCTCGCGGAACCTGGGAAAGACCAATTTTCCCGTCGGTGGCCTGAGGTAGTCACGTGATGGTTAATAATCGAAACTCAAGGTTTAACCGGTTAATAACTTGTTAACCAACCGGTTATTACTGGGTTTTCGCCCGTGCCCCTAGTAGTCCTCTTAGAATAAGTAGCCCTAAGTATAAGTACTCGAACCAGGCCACGTGATTTTTATGTAGTACAATATTTATCACTGTATTACAAGGCCATTCATGCGAATCGAACTTGGGCCATAATTCAAAAACAATTTAATGAAATCCTTTTTATTTGTTTTTGTCCAGTCCGGTCCCCCATATACGCAGGCTGCGGCGGTGCCGCTGAAGACCTTGCTTGCATCAGGTTATAGACTCATAGTTTTACGGGTTGCAACCCGTAAAAATATTTTGATAGAGAATCTCGGAAAGTCTCCGAAAGAGTTTTTTTTTGGAATGAGGCGAACGGGAACGGCCGGAGCTCCGCTTTTAACTCCGCTTGAGCTATGGAAGTTGGCCCGCTCTAGCCTCTATGTATTGAGATCCATGCTCAATACAACTCACCTGGTCTTCTTTTTTTTTTTGGAAAGCGATACTAGTTCTACGCAGACACCTGAATATTTGAGCTTTCCGTTAGTCATGAAGGCATGAAGGTTTCGTAGGTTTAAGGGGGGCAGACGTTGAGCGAAGGGGGGGCGTTGGCAAAGTTCAAATGGACCGGAGGGTCTAAGGAGACTCTTAGGTCATCCGTGGGCATTCAACGTTCCAGGTTCTATGTTCACATTTAATCGAATACGTACTAGTGAGAAGAGCTAGTAACTCACAACTCTGGAAGCCAGAGATCGACAATAGTTGATCGCACAACAAATAACACCGGTGTATACTGTCACATATGGTACATGGCAGTGTTGTAACATCTACGAGTCATCGTAAAAGGGGATAAGAAATGTTACAACACGGATTACAGCTTGGAAACATATCCGCAGAGCTAGACGCTGAGTCCGATACAAACACTGTTATATAAAAATAATGGTATAGTGACTTCATTTGCTAGCCTGAAGCACAGATCGGCTTAGTAGTGTGTTGTGAATGTTATAGAAGAGGATCTTACGACTACCGGCTGTTTACACAACTGTTGTTGTCTGTGGAAGTCATTCGAACTAACGCGAGCAAGGGTCGCGATGTACCGGCCTAGCACGGTGTCCATTTCTTCATCGACGATGATCCGATTGGCGATGATAGTGTTCTGGACTGCCGATTCCCCAACAAAATGACGCAGGAGAGTTTCACATTCCAGACACGCGTATTGAGCTTCCGCTAGCGCAGCGATGCAAGCATTCTTGTTCAACAATGCCTCAGCGTATTGTCTCGATAAAGGGTGTGAAGTAAGGGATGAATCGGCAAGGAGTTTCTATAGCCTTGTTAAGAAACACAGAACAAAACAAGTGCAAGACTCCCACCCCAGATTTGCTTGTCTTCTGTCGATATGCGGGAGAGGTAGTCAGCCCTTGTTTCGCTGCCAGAGAAACCTCTTCCATTTTCCTGGAGAATTCAGCAGAAGGCTGTTGAAACAGCCTTCGATCGATGCTTGCTGCGTTGAGGAGAGTCTTGAATGGTTGCTGCCTAGAAGTGTTCGACATATTGATAAAGAGATAGTCGCTAGTAGCAAACAGGGTCTGGAAATACCCGAATCATAAGTGAAATGTCGTAAAATATATACCCGTGACAATGTCACAATTACGTCACATATGACTGTGACGAGACTCCCTCGGTCCGAGGCTGGAATATGTAGCATTAAGCTAAAGACTTTGTGCATACCATGAGTAGATTGTTCCTTATTTTAGAAGAAGAATTTGAAAGGACTAACGAATCATCCTTTTGCCGAACGTGATGACGCAGTGTATAGTTGGCCGTGCGTGAAAGGATCGATGCGGAGGGTCGATGATGGAGTGGGAGAGTATGGTTTTTTTTTGAAAGTATTGACGCAACGTTCGGAAAATGGCATTGCATTTAAATCTCCGACTTCCCAAGTGGGGTTTGGCCCTGTCGTGAATCGTGATACAGAAAGTTCCCACGGGCTGAAACTTACTGAATACAAGTTTGCGTGGCACCGACAGCCGGCAACGTAGTCAAGGCAGCGAACAAGTGAGCATAGCCGTGTTCGGTCATCCGGATCGACGCGCTCATCTTTCATCGTGCACGATGCGGGCACGTTTCATAGCCGATGCCACGTCCCGTTCTTGGCGAACAAGTCGGCACCGATTCCCCGACGTAAAACCTTTCTAGTACGCCATGCAGCGCAAACACGAACAAGACCCAGGTTAGCCCACTGGGGCCAGCAGATTGCGTTCAAACATCCTCGGTGGCTGTGAATGCTCGACCGCCCCCGTTTCATTTCTGGAATATCCCTACGTCGACCATCATTCAATCATCAATCATTTGATTCCGCTCCAATTGACATGATACATCCCAACTCTAACGGTACGCCGACCAGATCAATAAGTAAAATATTACAAAGGAGGTTCACGGAGCATGTTGTAACAGAAGAATTTCAAAAGAGGATCCGATGGTGGCTGGAGCCACAGAACACCACAAATTAAAAGTGAAAATTTGCTGATGCGGCTGGCATACGTTTGGACTCGGTCCGAGATGAATTCAACTCGAAACGACTCTGTATGGCCTGACGGCTTTCCACAAGTACAGCTGCACTTTATGAACCTTTTTCTGTCAGGCCTCTTCAAACTACCTCAAGGAAGCGATGGATCTCGAGGAAGCCATCATCCTCGGGCAACAAGCACACGAACTTTGCCCGCCAAGACATCCAGATCATTCGACGTTATTGGACAGCGTCGTAACCGATTTCATGGATCGGTATCATGGGTCGGGCGAAATGAGGGACCTTAATGAAGTCATCATTTTTGGACACCGAGCGCTCAACCTTTGCCCAGTAGGGCATCCTCTTAGGTCAATGTCACTGTGCAAACCGCGTCTCTCCTTTCGATACAAGCGTCTCGGGGAAATCTCAGACCTCGACGAAGCCGTTACCTTCGGCGACAAGTCCCCAAAAACTTTAACTACCTGGGCACCCCCGGGATTGTCCGGTGTCGTCACGGTCAAGCAATGTTTCAAAGTGTGTTTTGGAACCAGATATCTTGCCTCTATGTCATTGCCCTCGCTGATGAGCGGATGAGTTTAGTCAACTGACAACACGTATTCACGATGCGGTTAGCTCGCAGGGCCCACATCAACACGATCGACCGTACGGTCTCCACTTCGATCGGCTCGATTATGTCTATTTCCCTACAACCAAGTTATCCCTTTTATCACTCCCTGACTACGCTTATTTGTGCTGGACAGCATGATCCGTTGAAAGAGAGGCGTTTGCTTGCTCAGGCTGTAGCCAGGTGGGGCTGGCGGTGACTGAATTTACATCCGTTGGCAGTGAACTGTCAGGTGAGTGTATTCAAGGTCTCGCTACCTTCAGGGGCATCGATTACTTTATGTAGTAAACAGGAAATAACCCCACCTGTTCCCCTCTACGACGGCCGTTCTACAACCGAACACCTCGTTGGCAAGTTGGAGACTGTTATTTGTGTATCTGTCCGTGTCAACACGACGGCCGGGAAAGAGGGGAGCCCCTGTCTTGCGTCGGCGATGCGATGCACTTTCTGGTTTCCGTTCTGTGAATGATGGCCAGTCAAACGAGATCACATCAATGTTTTGCGAAAAAAAAAGTGGATACCGCTAATCACCTAGACCACACCCGTGGCACTCAGACAAGATGACGAATGCACATTCTTGTGATCGAAGTCGACCTTGACGACGTGTTGTCGATTTCTCAGGAGATTCAGACCGGATACCGAGCTAAAAAGAGAGGCTGATGTATGGATTGCTTAGATGACATTTACGATGTATATACTGTTGTAGGTAGAATTTTTCGGGAGGTCACAGAATCTGAGTGAGCTCCGCGGTGCTGTGTCCCAATATACCGAGTAAGTTGCTCGTTGGAAAGGCATGCCTTCAAGGTGCACCCCTCTGCGTCGTCAAGAAGCATCCTGTATGCACTGTGCTGTGACATCGCCCCGCTCCTAATGCTGAGGAACGGAGAGGAGTACGGTGGCATGATCACCAATGTGACGAAAGCAAAAGAGCAGCACAGCGCAACTCCCTTCGGTAGCAATTACTAGGTTGTCTGACTATCTGATATTATAGGGGCATTCAAGTTAGCGGTCGAGTACAATAAAAAACGCAAAACGCAAGTTCTCAGAGTCATAGCGACCTTCGCATTGAGTGAAAAAAAGCTTTACCTCCCATCCAAATTAGCGCGATAGATGTTCTGCAAGATAAAGTAGTTCTCGTCAGGCTTCTTGTTGACGGGAACGCCCATGAAGCAAAGGGAAGAAAGGTGAACGTTGAAGCTAAGAATGGCAGCAAAAAGTTTACTAATTGGCCTGGAAGCGGAAGGAAGATTTGAAGCTTCTATTTTTAGAATTGTCCCACCGCAGCGGGCCAACTCAAAACCCTTGCATCATCTTACATGGTCTTGGTTTTCATTGACATCCGGCGGTCACGCGTTAAGAATTGCTCGCATTCCGTCGTTCTATATCCTAGCCGACATCGACAGTGAAAGTATTGGTCACACCTACGACAACTCGAAAGTACCAACCAGCTCCCCTCTCTGAAGTGCATCGACCCCGCATATTATTATGAGCATTGGATGAGGTGGTGTATTTCCACAATCACTTCACGCGCGTTCTCACCAGGCGTCAGCTAGGGTAGATGTGGTGTTCCCGAGTCGAGTCTCGTGGTAAACCAGTTCACTTAAATGTTGACCGCCTTGCACCCAGCGACAGATGAGCTAGAAAAGGTCCCTGCTCACTGCCTTCCGCCTCGCGCTTAGTTCATTCGCAACATCTCCTACCACCCACGGAAATGACGCATTATACAGCAACCCTGAATCAGATTGACTTTAAGTTGGCATGGCTAACTCTTGTACACGATGTCCTCTAGGACAATTCGCAATCGACGAGAGTTGGCCCATGGAAGTGATTGTTATTGGTGGGTGCCGATTTCAGCGGTACCGCCGCGGCGGGTATCAGGATTCAGGTATGTTTGACACCATTGTGATTCGCAGTTTCTCATGATGCTAACCAGAATCACGCCGTGTTTCTCCAGACGACACAGAATATCGACCTGAGCATTTATGAAAAAGGTGCCGGCGTTGGAGGAACTTTGTGGTACTCCAATGGGTATCATGTTCGTGAATCTATCTCTGGCGCAGTCAGTGGAGGTCGAGCTCGTGTTCTCTTTTCATCTAGGATCCACAGATGTGCTTTCGCATGTGGTACGATATCTCGTTCTTGTTGCGACTGCCCTTGTTTCTGACGGTAGATTCCCAGTACCAAGTTAGGTGCGAGGTGAACGTAAGTAAATCGCGAGCTCTCGTATGCACCCACATTGACGTACCCTAGCCCGAGTGGTCGTCGTTTTGTTCATCCGGCCCAGAGATTCGTGCGTATTTGGAACGGGGCATCAACAATATAGACTCGCTCCCTACCTCAACTGCAACACAAACTTATTCATGCGAGATACGACGAGCCATACAAATTGTTCCGGCACTCCAGCCGTATGTCGGAAGATTGTACAATTTCATTCGAGGGAAAACCTGGCTCGTACCTCCGTTCTACGCGGATAAAATTGCCAGCATTTTGGAACGTGATCCTGGTATCGCCAACAGTACGCCCCGAGGAACCTGTTTTCGACTCCTGCACTCACATCATAAAAGATACATTCGATGAGCAAGATAAGGCCAAGTTATGTGACTCAACGTTTTACAAGGAATTCTATCACAGCTTACACAACAAGCCCAAAGCGAGTATTCGTCCGCCCACTTTGAGTTTCTTCATGTTAGGCTGAACTCCACTAGTCTGCGCATAATTACACCTTACGGAACCCTGAGTGATAGTTGTGCGATCGTGACACATTCACGGTTTACATGGAGCGACGACTGGCCAAGAAACCTTGAATAGCCGATCATAGTAAGTGTCTAACCCTCGTTATGCTCGTGTTTGACTCAATCTATGACCCCGAGTTGTACCCAGTTTTCCGTAGCGTGTCGCACACTCACACCTGGACCTGGATATCTGGTGGCCATATGCGAAGACAACGTGCGTGCTTTGAGCAATACCGGCAGATGGTCATCGAAAACAATATCACTATATAGGCCTATTTCGTCCCAAAGGACATTCGACGCGTTACGCCCACTGGCGTCAAAACGACGGATGGACGACACTATGAGCTCGATGTTCTTATCTGTGCCACTGGTAAGTCATCGACATTGGGAGTAGATCGTTAGCGCTGATCTTGCCAAGGTTGCGACACGAGTTACCAGTATCCCTTTCCTGTCGTCGGTCGATCTGGCCTGACATTGCAACAACGACACGACCCACACCCCGTGACGTACCTCTCGATATGTACCGACGGTTTCCCAACTGGTTCGACTCACTCGGCCCCAACTCTGGTGTTGGCTCTGGTGACCTGCTAATAAAGCCGAGCGCGAGGTCAACTATGCCGCTGCTGCCGGCCATCGACGGACCGGAAGGCTTTAGCAGGGGTAAATTGTGATGCACTAGTCTGCGTGGGATACGGACGACTGGAGGGAAGGCATCAAGGATTGGAAAGATAAAGCGGCGGGGGTGATCGGCGTTGTACGTTTGCTCTACCTCATCGCTTGCGCCCTGGTTAGCGACTGATTTCATCCAGGGATCATCGGGCATACAGATTTCTCCGGCACTCCAGCCAGATGTCGGAAAATTGATCTTGCCAAGGTTACGACACAAGTTACCAGTATCCCTTTCCTGTCGGTCGTTCTGGCCTGACATTGCAGCAACGATACGACCCACACCCCGTGACGTACCTCTTGATTTGACAGGTTTCCCAACTGATTCAACCCGCTCAGCCCCAATGTGGCAGCCCGTTAACCATGACCGAGTGGGAGGTTGAGTATTAGTATTCCGCCGCTGGGCAAGGAAGACAAGACGGTCGCGTAATCGGACTATCATAGGCCCTGTTCGTGTCTGCATACAGCATCCTCGCTGGGAGGATTATGCCCCCGAGTATTTGGACAGCGTCTGCAATCGGTTTTATTGGCCTGGTGACGGTTCGACATACAACGAAAACTACATGACGGGGGTTTATATGTGTTTTTATTTCCGGCTCGTTCGTGATGGCCATGTGCTCAACGCTCTGTAACCCTGTCTATGTAGGCGTGTGGTACCTGCGAGATGACGAATTGAATCATCCGCCAGGTAAGTCGTTAGCAGTGTAGTGCGGTCTGAGGGTGTTGACGCAGGGTTTCAGTGCCGAGTTCGTCGCTCAGACATAGGCTCAGACATCGACGCTCAAAGACCTTTACATAACAATATTAATGCGACTTTGATCGCTTTCTCTCCACTTCACCTCCCATCCGTCCTCGCATGTTCTCGGAGTCGTGGCGAGTTCGCGAGCACAGTAGGGACAGGACAAGGACAAGAAACAGGAAATGTACTGGTGGCGTGAGTCTCGGAGCGAGAGCGACGCGCGGCCAGCTAGGGTGAAGAGCCTTGAAGGTGAGAGTACTCGAGAGCACACTGGGCTCCGAGTGGTCAGTGTGAGGGAAGGACGAGGAGCATTGTCGCCCCTGCGAGTTGCGAAAAAGGGTTGCGACGAGAACAGGGATGAGACAACGAGGAGGGATCTCGTTCTTCATATTTCTTCGCTCCAATGATAAATCGCAAGATAAGTTTCATGTGTGCTCGTGCTTGTCTAGGTCGATACTAAATGCGGATATAGTAACGGACATGGCGTGACATTAAATGTCACTGAGGATAAGTATTGCGCCACGGCTGTTGCCGGATGTTGTCCACTCCTTGCCTCCCACTGGCAGGATGGAGGACTCACACAACTTTACAACCCCTCCTTTGCCGATTTTGGTTGGCACCGCCGAACGGTCTGACAATGATCAAGATGACGATCAAGATCCCCCGCCCCAAGTTCCAGAGTGGTCCGACTATCCGTGTAAGTTGCCTAACCTTCTATTTGTGGACTACTCACACACCCTCCAGTTCGTTTCCGCACGATCGTCGATCAAGCAAACGAATGGTGGTTGGTATCGCTCGATTGCGTTATTCTTGTGGCCAAGCACATCATCACTGGCATCTTCTCCCTGGATCAGCTTGCCGACAGATATTTACTTAACGCGAACGAGGTCAATATGATCATCGACTCGGTGCTCGCCGAGCGTCGCGAGTATATCCAGATCTGCCGTTGCATGGCTCCGACCTACCGTGAGTGTGCCTTGTTCGGATCGATAGCTCGTCTGATGCGCACAATTTAATCTAGACGGACCAATTCGGATACCCTCTCCGCTTGCGGAGAACGACACGCCATTTAGAGATATGCTCGCGAACAACGTAGGTTTTCTTTTCATAGTAACACTTAGTTTTAATACGAATTACGTCGATTAGCTACGAGAGTCTGCTTACGCATTCCTGGTCCGAGCGCGTTGGGCAACACAATGCTTTATTCATTCTTCCGACTCGTTCCCCTGGTTGTTTGCCCCCCAGGCAGGCGATCGAACGGTGTTTGACCTTCAGACGACGTGGAACGAAGGCGCCGGATATACCTTTTGGCATGAGCTCGCTCCTTCGGGAGAGACGAATTGGTTCCAGAATAGGATCACGCGCGACTTCATCATTCGAACACTCATCGATAGCGACTCAGGAATTTGCCTCGGTAACACCAATTTCTTTTTTCGGTCCATGCGACGTGGGCCCGTTCAGAATGTGAGGACGGAGTGTCGAAAAATAAGCTTCGTGCTTTCTTGGGTGCGTGTACATAAATTTTTCTCGCTATCTTACTGATACAGAATGTTTTTAACTAGCTCATTGTGGAATTGCGCGAGTTTACCCCCGGGCAGATGAACTGGAACGATCTGCGATCAAGTCACATCCGTAAGGTCGCGCTCGAGTACCAGACGATCTACCAATTCTTGGATACGATCCTGTACATGGATAACGAGGTGGAGCAGGATTTGATGAGTTGGGTGTCATTCTAACGTCGTGCTATGTTTTTTTTTCGTTTTGTCGCTTTCCGTCAATGTATCATATTGTGTTTGCTCTTAACCGTCTCGATACCACCCAGAAGTTTCGGAACGACCTGGTTTACTGAACGCATTTTCCGGTGCTTGCTTCCTTGCGACTATAAGACACAACGTAATTCCTAACCGCACGTTCT